>SCLF01036952.1:0-12188 GCA_004367975.1 Mesochordaeus erythrocephalus
CGAAAAAGTCGAAAAAGTGTCACGTTAACGTTTAGTTGGAACGTTAACGTTTAGCACTTTAACGTTTAGAGTGGTGTAATTAGTCGGTTAGTGTTTTGTTTTCCTGATAGCCGCCACTAACAGATTTCAGCTTGCGGGTTAACCGAGAATTAATTAACAAACATCAGTGAGCACCGGCTAGTCTATTATTTATGTAGAAGTCATGAATATGCTACAGAATACAAATTGCAAGGTTATTCTTAATTACTAAAATAAATCTTGGTCAGAGAAAGTGGCATTTAACTAGTAAATACGACTTTTCGTTTTTTGAGTGAAATAACACTGCCAGTATACGAACTGATTGTTATTTGGTCGTATTAACTTTAAGCTAGTTAACTCGCAAACTAAAATCTGTTAGCTTTGGGGTGCCTCCCAGGAGAACAACGTTAATACAATTTTGACAATTTTGGCGCGGGAATGGGTTGAGAGGAAATTATAGGTACTGTTCGATGTTTTCCTAACGAAGACGTTTCCTACAAGGTAAATATATCATTTGGAAGCGTGGACCTTCAGATATCTAATGCTGAAAATTTCATTAAACAATATTGATTAGTTTCAATGTTAAAGGTAAACAAAGGAGTAATCGCTTGGATAGTAAATAACACGATGGGTGTTTCCGCGATGAACAACACTCCATTCTTTCCAAACGATATATCATACTAAAACCAGATAGAAAAAGTTACAATAAGCCGGTGTGATCAATGAACCGTGATTTATGGAAAGTGAACCAAATCGCTAAGAAATGAAGACCGCAACTTATTAAGAAGGGAGCAAGAATATAAAATTGTTTTCTGTGGAATTAAAATTTCAGATTTAGTTACGACAATAATGAAATGACGCTAAATTTCTTAGTAAATTTTGTTTTATTTTAGAAGGTGGTCCATTTAAGAGAGAGTTTACACGTGATTCATCTGGTTTTACGCCCTGTTTATGATTAATAACGCCAAATGCTTTTAAGCTTTTGTTTATCTTTAGTCCGTATGTTCCTGAGTTATTTAAGATTAAATCCAATATAAGTAGGATTGGCTCGATACCGTTTCATCATACATGTTTTTTTTGTTGATTTTAACCGATGCTGTCTTTATCAACCATCCGTCTTTTTAACTCGTCGTAGATTGTTGCAGGATATTTCTGCATACTTGGCTATATCCGTACGCGTTGTACTTTTTTTCAAATCAGTATGGAATTACCGGAGTTTGATTACAGGTTTCATGTCGTTTTGATAGACAGGTAAGTACTGCTCGAATTGTTCGGGCTTCGAATTGGATCCTGGTTTCATTATCCAGTTCTTCATGTGGTAATGATTCTCGATGTTCCTATGCACGTTGTCCTGATCAAGGTTGTATTCATCTATGAAATGACTTATTTATTTCCATCGATGGTTAGATCTATTTTAGGATATTTAGTTCCAACGTACAATAACTTTTCTATGTTGACTATCAGAATTTCGTCAGTTAATTTTCTGGTATTTACTGTAATACAAATTTTACGCATTCGCAATACATTCTAAATGATTCGATTTTATATGTGTGTTATGGTTGTGTCCTAGTTTCATGTTCTTCAGCTGGTTTTCTGGTTTATATTATGGATATTTGTATGATTGTTGATTGTCAGTTGATATTGCTATGATAGTTGTCGATTCATTTTATAACCATTATTTTACAAGCTATTATGTTCCTGAATGTGCGCTCCTTCAAATGATAATTAGTGGCACAAAACGTCCAAAAGGCGCTTCTTTTTTGGATATCTCGAGAACGAACTAACTAACAAACAAACTAAGCCTCGACGACGAACGCTCAGTACAACTAATTTGGCAGACCAAAAACGTTTTCTCGTTCTCAGTGAAAATCCAGGCAGTTTGTAAAATTTAACTGCAATTATCTCCTCGATTTCAATACAAATTTTGTCAGTGCTTTGCCCTTGTATCATTGTCGTCATAGACCAAAATCACGGTCTTACTCAGTATAAAACATTTTTATTAAATATACACTGTAGCAATGTCGAGCTTTTTTGTAGAAATACAACGGTTTGTTAACTACAACCTCAATTATTTTGGCTGTAGGAACTCAGTTTCAATTTAAAGTTTTGAACTTTGCAGAGCCTATGTATCATTGTTGTCATAGAAACAAATGACGTTCTTACCTTGTACAAAATATTTTTTTATTGAATATATACTGAAACAGTGTCGACATTAGAGGTAAGTAATACGGTACCGGGTTTATTTTTGCGATCTTTATAAATTACTATATGTCCTGACCTGGTATTTCAGTACAGGAAACTACAATACTTCTAACAAAATATACTGTCACCATTTTTAAGCCCATCCTTTTTATGGATTTCGGTGTCAATTCTATTTTTTCATTGAATCAAAAAAAATTAAAGACGTCTCTTCTGCTTTGTCGGATTAATTAATTCGTTTTCGATCTCTACATCATTGTCTATATCTTCAGGTATTCGCCAGGTTCTTCGCCGATCTCTAGATTCGTTCATGCAAATAGTCTTAGTTATAAGATGAACCACTAGTAAAAGACGAATGACTAGGAGATGTTTTGGGTTACAAAAACGTAGAAGAACTAAACCCAAACTAAAAGAGAAATAATAATATTCAACTTTCTCAGTTTTGCATCTAGAAACTTTTTAACGTCGAGTTGTTTTATTTTTTGCATATTCTCAACGCTAGTTATTAGTAATAAGATGTAATAAGACTTCAATAAACGTTTGCTGCATTCAGAGAATAATATAAAAACACTATAATACCGATCTGTTGTACGAGTCATCGCACCCCATATTTTAACTAATTTTAATACTATTTAGATTGGTATATTAAGAGGCGGATCTAAAGTATTATTCGCATTATTTATATCGCATTCATAATTCATCAAACCGTTAATATTAATAGCCCATTCTTTCATAGATATTATTACGTTGTTTTTTGACCACTTCTGGTACTTTGGAGTAATATATTTCCGGATACCAGAATTCATATCCTATACTTCAATTTGACATAAAGCTATCCGACATGGGCGATGCATTTCAGTGGACTTATTATGGTGATTGTTTAGAATTCATACACTCATCGTTTGATAATGCATAAGGGATATAATGTTCTATAATAATGCTTATAATGCTTATAATAATGCGAATGTTTATGAAATATGCATACCATACTTGATCGAGGTAAAAGAGATATTATAATCACTCGATATTTCCCAAGAATTAACATTCCTCCCTGGGACTCGGCTTGCACCCCAAAAATAAGAAAAGTCCCACTTTTAAGTGTTTTTCTTAAAAAAGTTCAAAAAAGTCCACATACTATTAAAATCATGTATAAAAGTCTTATTAATTTCTATTATTCAAAAATATAGCACACAGTATTTTTTAAATCGCGGAAATGAGGGAAAATAAAGAAAAAATTCAAACAAAAAATATTTTGTACAGTTGATGAACGGCAAAATTTGTCAAAGTGACGTAAGTCAGCTTTTCGAGCAAATATACGGAAAATCCCTCAAACGTAGCTGTTTCTATCGACTAAAAAAGGGTGCTGCCAAAATCTTAGAGAGTTACTCCAACATGAAATGTAAAATAACTTACAAAAGAAGAAATAAAGACGAGCTGTCGTCATTTGAAACACATTTAAAGGCAAGGATAGACATAGTATAGTGAGGTCTTTCAAATGACACCGATGATAAAATGAATCTATCTTCATATGGGAGTTTCACCCCGATATATGACCCCACTGTATTTATCCCTTCAAGGAACGTATTACGGAACTTTCGACTAGTAAAAATCCGAAGAAATTTACAAACCTTAGCGAAACTTGTACGCCAAACTTGAACGCTAAAATTGAACGCCAATCTTGAACGCTAAACTTGAACGCCAAAAATCACCCTTTTTCGACTAGAAAATTCGACCAAGTGCCTTTATCCGATGATGTTTGGATAATTACGGAAATGGAATGGAATTAAAGTTGTCCGCACTATCGCCCGAATTTTGTCTAAATACTGATGCAAGTGGATTTTTTTGGAATCTGCAGCATGGACGTATAATTTCAAAAACTGTACTAAAAGTACAAACTATCTGGATATCAACAACGCTTTACGCTTTTTCCGGTAGTTAGATACGGGGCTGAATACAAATATCCACCAGATATAATTACGGTATGAAAAGGTACCAGATGGAAGGTTGGTGCAAAAAAGGAATTTTGTAGACGAAAAATGGAAAAACAAGGACGGCGAAAATATTACACTGAGTAGACGGAATTTCGGCGAGTTCGTTATTTATTGGAATAATTCGGCATGGATGCAAAGTGATATTTTGTGTTGGGAAATGGAGCGGTTTTCTGGTTTCCTAAAACTACTATATCCTGGCAAAAAATTCGGACTCATGATGGATAATTGTCCATTACATAAAATATCAAAGGAATTTACTAATCTACAAATTATTATGCCAACGTTTGCCCAGTTGAAATATACATACAGAAAATGGCTTGGACAGGAGAAAATCGTGAATGAACATCAGAATGTACCAGAAGAATGTGCCGTGAAAAAAAAATGGTAGAATATTTTAAAAAGCAGGCGTCGACGAGCATGAGCTGTCCGAAGACTAAATTATGAATTGTTTGAATGAAAGACTAGAAGAAAAGACTAGAAGAAAAGACTAGAAGAAAAGACTAGAAGAAAAGACTAGAAGAAAAATTTTGTTTGTTTTACCAATTTAATGCCTTATGGATTGCGAAGAAAGTTTTGCTGTACTATTTTCGGTAATAATTTAAGGAGTAGATACCATGGTAACTGAATCTTCAACAGTAAAACATGTTTAGTCGGCTAACCGCTTTTATGTATTTGTCGGTCTAGAGCCAACTTTCAATAAGGTTATATTGTACAGAGCTGATGGCTTCCTTACCGGATATTTATTTGCTCAGGGCTTGGATAAACCAATCAAATTCAAGCGTCCCGAAGTAGAGGCATAACTACGGCGGAAAATACTTGAAGAGGCTGACAGCCTCAATTTCACTTATACATGCGAGTCCGACTCGCCCAACGAGGAAGATACTACTCGTAAACAAGAAGAATAGCTTATCTGTAACTGTTACCAACATAATAAATGTACATAGTTTTTTCTGTCAATTATTTACATTTCTTTACGATAATGGCTAATTTGTAATATAGATTTGTTCAAGTTAAAGCAGCTTCGAGTGGAAGAGCGAATTCATAGCTTTCTTGGAAGGCTTTTGACTTACAAATGTATCCGGCTATTAGCAAGCCCGTTTATCAATTGTTTGACCCCACTGTGACTCTATAATATCGGCATGAGCTTTTCTAATCTGAATAGGAATATTAAGCACGTGATGAACGAATAAAATACATATATCAGGATTTATTCAGTTCTAAGGTTGCTATTATAATGGTTAGAGGTATCATTACAATTTAGCAGTGGTTCGGCCTCCTTTAGATTATCTCGTAATACTTACAGTGCGACGTGATTTTCCTGCCAGGAATTGCTTATAAATAATCTCTTATATTTATTCAAGCAATAAGTTGGTGGCATTCTGATATAACCCAATAACAGAGTACCGGCTATCACCGTAAAAACCGTAAACTGTTCATTGAAAAATGACCCTGGTGTCATGTAACATCTGTCTGTTATTAACAATACCAAAATGGGGTTATCAATGCTAGTAAAAGGCGAGATCGAATCTGTAAACCTTAACTCTGATCATTTTTATTAATAATCAGACAGAGAGGGTGATATGCTGGTGTCAGCTATTCTCTTATTGCTTAATAATATAAGCAATAGCCTTCAACATAATCCGTAATGTGAGAGTTTTGGCGAAATTAGGTAATTTGTACACCACTTTTTCTATTTCATATTCTTTAATTAAGCTTGGGTTTTATAATTAAACGAAAGTTTTGCATTTACTTGTGTTATATCCCATTTCAACGTAATTCATTCACAGTTTAAAATAGTAAAATGAGTATTACTGTGATAGTCTTATTTATTAGGGTAAACGTTCAACTAGTAGAAATTGGTTAATAGGCTAGATTATGTATATTGTTAAACGAGGTGGGTGGGATAGTAAATTTTCCCAAAATAACAAAAACGTAGAAGAACTATACCCAAACTGAAAGAGAAATAATATTATTCAACTTTCTCAGTTTAGCATCCAGAAACTTTTTAACGTCGAGTTATTTTATTTTTCGGATATTCTCAACGCTAGTTATTATCAATATGAAATGTGTCAGTTGTATGTCTTCGCCTAACGCTATAAAAACGAATAGGCGACAAAAAAATAATGTATTATTTTGTATAATACATACCTGTCCGTAAGCTAGGTACACCGTAACTTTTGGGTTTTCGGTCATATTTTTCGACCGATAAAATTGCATTTGAATGAAATGTCGCGCGGTAAGCAATATATATAATTTTAACACCGTTAAATAGCCAGATTCCATAGCTTCCGTCGTTCAAAATTTCAACGGAAAATATTGTTTCGGTTTGGTTTGAGATGCAAAAGATGAGCGGTGGACATTTTAACCCTCTGCGATATCCACTGGAAATCACGTTTGACATATCCGCTACTTATTAGGAAACCTTTTCCCCCATTAGTCAAGCTTTAATATGCTTGATTAATGTGTTAACCCAAGTTAATCCGTTAGCTCATGTTATTATCCATAAATAATAATATAACAGTGATATTATTATATAATTCATGCCAGTGTGGACATTTGTCAGCTTTGCCGAGACGGGCCAGGTGTGGACCAAATGATATAACAAAAGCAGCCCAATAATAACTTCGTGTCTTAAATGCACTGGAAAAGATCGGCTTTCCTGAGAAGGAGGTATTATAACCAAAATCAATTTTGTCAATTTAGATGAGTTTGGCGAATCCAACCTAAATTTCCAACTTTTCCCGTTCACGATAAAATGATATCCAGTGGAATAACAGTCATATCGGACATTTTATTGGATGCCATCTGATATTTGGTTTATAAGAACCACACGCCAACATTACTGTTCGGTGTTAGTTGACCAAGGTTTCAGGATTAATATGAGACATGTGGTACCACAATTGGAGATATGCCATTAGCTTGGTGGACCTATTGTAACCAGTTGATCATTACAACACAAATAATACAACACCAATACAAATGACCCTGTGAATGTAGCGGGTACATTGTCATTAAGATTGGAATTTGAAGGTGGGACTCTGAGAGACCATACCATCTGTATAGCCAATAACGACTATGTGCCCATTTTGGGCGCGGATGTCTTGTTCCGGTCGGGAAAAGTTGTTGTGGACCACTTGAGGGCTTGGTGTAACATTGGGGGCTAAAAACCCCACTGTATACTTCCACCGAAAGTAGGGACAAACTCATTCAAAATTTGGAGTGTTTGAAAAGTCTGTTTCGGCAAACAGCATTTGTTAAAAATAGAACGGATATTCCCCGGAAATCGGAAGTAGTACTGGTAGGAAGTGGTTCCTACCTCGAAGTGGTTCCTACTAGAAAACGAAAAATATCACAATGGTCAAAGCATTGTACAGAAGTACACAATGGGAAAATTTCTCAGTACGGCTGTGCAATGTAACACACGTGGGCGTATTAGTCGACGAGAGGCGCCCTCTGTCGAAAATTTAGACAGAGAGAAACGGAAATTGACCGAAAAAAGCAAAATGAAAAAAAAACAACAATAAATTGGGACGGAGGAAGAGGATGACAGAATAGGAGTCAATTGCACCTTTATCGACCCGGAAATCACGGAAGCGGAGAATTCGAAAAACCCGAAAATTTCAAAAGACAACGGAGATATATGAAGAAATAGCAAAAAACGTCAAAGGTGACCACGAAGGTTTAAGAGCAGATTTGACCACAATTCTGGGAGCGCTGGAGAGCACCTAGGAAGCACTCCAGGAAGAATAGGACGAAAAAAAAAGAAAAAAATGGTGCAAGAAAAAAGAATGCGAAACGAACGAAATTTAAAATTCTGAAAATTCATGACGTCATCGAAATTGAGATGCACCACCGGATGCAGGAGAACATTTTGAGTGGAACGCCCGAAAAATGGGAGAAATCGTATCATTTGCAGCTGAAATTTGAAACATCATTACAATCTGCAAATGACTAATTTGATGACGTCATGGGTAGATCGGGCAATAGCTTTTTTCGCGATCACCGCGAAAGGCCGGTTCGAACAAGCCCGGACACGACCCAAACGGGCCAAATTGAACAATCCCGAAAAATCCCGTGCGCAAACATTCACCAAACAGATAAAATCATCCAAATGGGCTAAATAATAGTGGAGAGGAGCGCACGGCCCTGGAGAACACGATCGTGTGCAAGAAAACTCGAAAGGGAAAAAATCCGAAAAGGGCACGCAGAGAACGCAGAGAACGACGAGCCAACCGAAAAAAACCTATGCCCACGCGTTACGCGTTGGTAAATTACGGAAAGATCAAGATTTTCCGGAAACGAAAAAGACGGAATTTCGCGATTTTTTCGGAGAGTATATAGGAACAAGCACGCGAGGAGCACTGAGAAACGTGTGGTTCGGTGAAAAGGGAACGGTGAAAACGGCGACGAAAAAATAAATGAAAACGAGAAAATGCGGGCCCAAAAAACAAAAAGTTGGTCTCAAAACATTTGCCAAAACCCAACACTAAGCCATAACTGGCTCACCACAACCATCCGGGGTGACGCAAACGTTCGAGCGAAGCGAGGAAAAAGAAAATAAAATAAAAAGTGAAAAATGACGAAGAAATTAAGAGACAAAAAAGTGGGAAAACCCGAACAACCATGAAACAAGGGAAGAAAAGTAGAAGACATACTGAGCGAAATATAACTGGGAGAAAATATAACAAAGGAGGGAAGGAACAGAATGAATTGCCCAGAATAGCAAAATTGCCGCAGTTTGAATTTATGTGCAAGTTAAGGCACATTTCGGTATTTTCCCGCACTGCGAATTAACCGTTGAGAAAATAGACAAGATTGGATTCCCAGAGTAAAATACCATTTATTATAATAATCTACGGGATAATAGACTCCGTTGGCGGTGTAACTCGGTGGTGAGAAGATAACTCGCCCGAGGCTGCAGAAAAGTTGCCCCGAAATTAGACTACTCTAATCCCATATTTAGCAGCTCTTCGTCCAGTTTTTACCATTCAATATTTACACAAATTAAAAACGAAAAATATTGAAAAGTAAAAAGTGTAAAGTAAAAAGTTAAAAAGTGCAAATTAATAAAATTTGAAAAAGCACGAAATTTGTGAATAATTCTGCGTGCATGGTAGAGAAATTATGGAGAGATACAGGTAGCTAGTGACCCACAGTATCAGTGCACTGTATGCAGGTTCATTCAATATTCCCGATTGAAGTATTGAATACATCGAACTTTGCAAAACGTTATTCAAAATAAAATTCCTTGTAAAATATGTCAAAAACAGGAACTAAGGCAGTAGTGGTGAAGAAGTCAGTATTAAAAAAAGCAACAGTCTCAGTCGTGAACCTCGGAACTGATACCAACTGATCCTAATGCGTCATATACACTGCCATCAGGTGATCCTTAGATAATATTACTATATCTATATCAAATGAAAGGCTATAAACTATAAAACAAAATTCCAGAATCGTCAAAACCTCAAGGAAATTCCTCAAGGAAATTCCTCAAGGAAAAATTTTCGAAGGTTTTGAAATCGATCGATAAATTCAGCATAACACACCCGGAAGTTATCGGAAAAGTTCTATTATTATCACAACCCATCCAAAACGAATATGAGTACCCTCAAACCAGCACCATAAACCCACACAGATTAAAATAACCAATGAGATACTATGAAAATCAACCAATACGGTCATGAACAATATAAGTATCCAGGAATAGAGTATGATAAACAAGCTTATTCCAATTGGGAAAGAAATTCGAGCAACTATATAGAAAACAGAGACACGGGAGACCAAATAAGAATATATGCAACAAATGTATCGAAGACAAAATTGGACGAATAAAATGGACTGGGAATAGGAACAGTACCCCACGACAAGTGTCGGACAAGCAACCAGAGGGGCCAGAACTAACTAGTGACTGCATTAGCAGCTTACAGGCGACATAAATGAAATAGACAGTGTTGAAGACTGGTACAATGGCCGCTATAAACAGAGTCTGTGCATGTATATATCGCGTTTACTAATTCGTGTATGAATGATTTATGTAAATTTGCATTAATATTTTATTAGTAATAATCGTTATTACACAATAATAACACTTAACCTCTATTTGTCTTTTTTGTGGCACATTGAGCAATTTCGGTAAGCGGATGGTTTCAGCGTTTTATGAATTGTTTACTCTAAAAGATTAAGGTCCATTATGCACCTGTAACAAATTATAGCTGAGTGTTTACAGCTGTGCTTTTCACAATATTTATTATAACATGGAAAACTGGTTGATTTCTGGCAGACATCTGACGTACACTTTTGCCCATACGCGTATTTCGGTTTAATTTGACGTTCAATTTTTGTAATAACAATTATTTTTTTGTATTGATAAAGTGTACAATTTCCTCCAAAATTAGACTCATTCGACGCGCGCTAATGTCAGCTACATTTCTTGTCATAAGATTTCTGGAAGTATTTCCGATTAGCGTATGATTTAGAAAACATACCAAGATCCTTAAGTATGTTCACTAAAAATTCGACTCGAAACAACTGCGCGAAAACTAAAATACAAGTATAAATGTGTCCATGTCGACAATGTGACTTTCGGGGGCCATAGCGTTAAAATAAATAATCGCAATATGTTTTCGATACTTTTATTGGATGGCCAGGGGCCTAATTAATCTAGCGCGATTGAGTTCGGTGAGCTGCCGTACCTCCAGGAGTTAAAATTAACGGTTTGTATCGTAAATTTACATATTCTGAGAACAGATTAGGAAGCGCGAGAAAAAACCCTATTACAATCACTAAAGCTGGTTAAGCTATCAGCCATGGCACCAGGACTTAAAGTTTACAATTTTAGCAAACAAATTGTTTATTAACCTTTGTTACTTTTGCCGTGATGTTATGGTTAGTGTTGTATTTAGTTAGACGTATGGGACACGTAGGTTAAATAACTAGAAAAAAATCTAATATAAATATGTCACGAAACGTTTAAGTTAACTCAGGGTGAGGATATAGGTCTGTCTCATTGACCTTAACGTGCTATAAAACCCTATTCAAATATCTTCATGATACTATGGTTTGCTGTATGTCTTCACTGGTCAAAATTAAATTCGTAACTTGACAATCATATATCAAAATGCACAGAGTGTGGTCAAGGTGATGGAATGTATTTCTCTGTAGCTATATTGGTCGTTATAAGTCATCTTAGTTTCAGCTTATACAAAGCTTATTGATCATATGATTATAGAGTTAACATATATTTACTTCAGTGTGTCTTAACTTCATAGTTAAAGACCGGGAGGTAAGTCGATTATGACTATTTTAGGTGACCCACCCATAACCGAGCTATATATATGCGTCACGGTGATACAAAGTATTTCATTCGATGTTACATTGTGTAATTAGGAGACGGTAAATCCGGACAATACTAGAAATAATGCATTTCAATTATGGCGAATCTTTGATCTTATGTTCAAGTTAACTAACGTTGAAGATATAAATGTTACATTGAATTTAACGCGCGATAAAACCCTATGGCACTATTTCTTGCTGTGAGTCCGCGGTGATTAAAATAAAGTTAATAATTATTAATAAAATGATCATATTGGGATTTTAAATGAACCATATAGATTAAATCATTTATCTTATGGAGTATACAATCTAAATTATTCGTAATAATTATTTAAAATAGAATATATATGTATATTTACTAAATTACCTCCACCAACAGGCTGCACTATGGTAAATCTCGTCTACATTTTTGGAACGAACCATGGAAGTAAATCCTTGCAGTGACGAACAATAGGATATACTTTACGCCAATTGATATTAATTAGCTTACTATCGCTTGTTTTATATCATTTTACAATAAAAATTATTAGTGGTTGAATCATATTCCACTGAGTTTGATAGTTCCCGTGGGGATGCGTCCATCGAAACGAAGCTACCCTCGTTTCGATCACAACACCCCTGGTCTTTTTTACAATCCAGACGAGGGGT
>SCLF01037063.1:0-12184 GCA_004367975.1 Mesochordaeus erythrocephalus
TAATGGTCGATGTTGTCCAAGCGAAGTCGAGAAAATGTTGCTAAGAGGGTTAAATTGTAAAAAACTGAATTTTTTAAAGTTACATTTGAAGTACCTATGGTTTTCCACTAGGGGCCGTCCCGGCCAACAATTTGGTGTGATTCCTGATTTTAGCCTCCACTTTCGGTACCACTTCCGGTCTGAACATACGTTAAAAAAAACTCTAACACAAGTTATGGTTCGATTAACGAAAATCTGTGCGGCACATATTTCAGCTTGCGGGTTATCGAACTCCACAATAATACCGTACGTATACACCAGGGGCCACCTTAACGCACCACCTTCGGTGAAAAATTCTTCTCAGAGGACCGACCCGAATTCTTAACACGTGACCCACTTATAGGCCAAAATAGGTACACATTTTCAAAAAGTGACAAAATCACGAATTTTTCACTTCTATTTTATTATGATTTAGAAAACATGTCAAGATCGCAAAGTATGTTCACTAAAAATTCGAGTCGAAACAACTGCGCTAAAACTATATTTGAGAAGGTCAAAGTCAACTTTTTCTCTAATATCCGCTAATATCCGCACCTAAATATTTGGCGATACTTCTATTTTATTGTAGCTTGTTGTTATTGCCATACGAAATTATTTCTCTTTTTTGGTTCAAAGGTAAATGTTTTTGGGAACCATATTTCTCTTTTTGAAGTGGTCATACGTCTGGCACACTATTAGCCACAAATTTTAATTGCCGCCTACGCAGGAGTGCACTGATACCAATTAACACGATTAAACATGAATGCTTTTTTCAAATATCAAACACAAAAATATGGTGCGTTAAGGTGAGCAAGTTGGGAGCAAAAAAAGTGGTGCGTTCAGGTGGTGTTGGTTAAGATAAATTTTAAAATTACCATAACTTGAGCAGAATCAATTTTACGCACTTTTGGTAATGTAAAACTTTGACCGTGAAGCCAAACCCTATAACATACCAAATTTTAAGGGTACTTGATAGATTTTCTCATGGACCCGTCATGAAAAACTGTAATCGACGCTTCATGACTCTGGCTTCAATTCTTCTCGGAGGGCCGACCCCAAATTCTTAACACGTGACCTAGTTATAGCCCAAAAATCTAATTTCAAACATAAAAATTTGGTACGTTAAGGTGAGCAAGTTGGGAGCAGAAAAAGTAGTCCGTTAAGGTGGTCTTGGTGCGTTAAGGTGGCGCCTGGTGTATATGAGTTGGATTTTTGCCCGCGGGGTGTAACTTGAACCGCAAGTAACCCAGTATTTTAAACTTATTTTATTTAGGAAAACTGTATCATCTTTAAGTTTTATGTTGTCACAGGTACGAGAAAATTTTACAGTAGGATTACTGTAATGCAGGAAAGTTAAAATTAAGTTGACAGGGTGGCCCTAGGGTTTTGACTGCCCTATGATTAGCGAGATTATCTTCGGATTTTCAAGATAATATTTTGAGCTATTTGCATTCTGCTTAAATCATTAATGATTGCCCATAAGGGAGAAATTCGTTAGAATTTCAGGTCAATAGGTCAGTCAAGCCAATAGGCTGGCAGACTGAGACTAAAGTAAGATGGTGTGAGTCTTGCCGAAAATTACGGAAAATGACTTAGACTATTAAATTCAGTCTTAGGGGTAAGAGTGATATAGCATTCAGGTGGATGGTGGCGGCTATCCTAGAAGAAAAAGAGGTGCAGTTAAACATCCTAGCTTCGCAGTTAAAAATCAGGAAGGATGGAGACATCAGGAAAACCAAAACTGGAAGCTTTCCACAACTGAATGTGAGGCCCTGAGAATTGTATTGCACAGAAAACATATGAATCCGAATTAAGAAGCTTCATAAGTCCGCAATTAGCGGGTATTTTGAAAAAAGTCACGTTTTGGATTGGCAATCAAGCGTTATGACAATCAAGCGTTTCAGACAGTAAAAAAACAGTCAGTAGGCAAGAACAGGTAGTTATAGAGGATCAACAGGTAGAAAAGATTGTTTGGGTAATTTGATAAACCCTAGAAAATAAGGGGAAATTAGGGGAAAAAGTAGGGGAAAAATTAGGGGAAAATACTGATAATGGGTGGAAAAGCTGAAGGGCAGTAAAACAGGCATTGCTGAATTCGGAACAGGCAAGGCAAAACAGTTACTCCGTAAATGTTACTGAAGATGATGCAATGTGTCTAAACTGGCCAGAAGACCTGATTGAAGGAAGATTCATGACGGAAAGTGTGCCAATGATGGCATTTAAAACGGATAACGGAAGAATTTCCTATACAAGGGTAAAAATGCGTCATTTACACAGAGAGAAGCATTTCAAAATCACAGAACATTGATGTCTTATACACCTGCAGAAAAAACACGGATTCTCAATGAATATAGTTGCTGGATTCAGTTTGAAAGTACAGTAGACGTTCGTATTTACCGTTTAGTTCTTACAAATGCTTAAAATTGATGAAAATAACCAAGCAAAAGTTATGGACTTGGCAGTTGAAAAAATACATTGAGTCGGAGTAGATAAACCGAATTATGGCCGAACACAACAATAGAGAGACTAAACTAGGAAGTTTAGAAAAAGCCAAAAAACAAGTAGCGAGGCTAAACTGTTCGGAAACAAAGGTATAACAAAGATGTGAAGCCATCACACAAAGCAAAACCGTACTTCATACGGAAATTAACATGATGTTGATCATAAAGAGAATGGAAGAACGGGGCATCAAAATTATTTGGTTCAGTACAGGTCAAATACATCAAGGGCGATGGGTCAGAGCTACGAAGATTCTGAGACGAGAATTACCAAAAGGGTCGATCAAGAGATTTATCTCTAAAAATAAACAAGATAAGCTGAAGAATAAGAAAATTATTTATGCGGATATCTTGGGCACGGAAATGATTCCGGTCAATCTGAGACCAAATAATGAAAATCTAATGATGAACGATCCAAAGTTTGCACCAGATGTGACCTGGAGCTAGAAACAAAAAGAGAAAATAGAATGGATATTGAAATCGATACAAATTGATACATTCAATTTTGAGATTAGTTTTCTAACATGAGATGATCGTAAACCATTCATGAGTTTTTTGCAACCATTGGTAGGTGACTTTGGATCTTGGTCTCATTTGGCGATCCCAGGAAATGTCAGATATTGGACGGAAAATGATGGAGGAAAACATCATTACACTGCAAAAGGGATTGAGCCAGTACAAACAAAAAGAAGCTTGTTCGAATTGTTAGATCGAAATCATGACCTTACCATTCTTGACCAGTTTGCTAGCTAGAAATTTTCTAGAAAAAGAAAAAACAGGCAAAAAAATGACAATGTCAAACAGACAGATTATCGGGTCAAGTGCTGAAAACGCTAACAGAATGGAATCACGAACCAAATGGTCAGATAGGCCAGTTATGGCCTATACCGGCAGGATTCTGGATGGAATAGAAATTTTTCCACAACCACCGAACATTCAAAAATTGTGGAATGTAAGATTAGAAAAGGGAAATAGCGACGAAGAAATCGTGAAAATGAATGACAAGTTTCCAAGACGAATCCGTGTACAAAAAGCAGACCTGAAAAAGATTTGTATGCGTGAATATTATCAGATTACAAGCAAATAGCAATGTTAATGAATCCGAAACAAAGGACAAATAGCAACCAATACGGTCATATACAAACAGTACGAAAGTATGAATCGCATGAAATATATGAAAACAGAAAAGGAAATCAATATAACGAAAGAACAAGTAAGACCTGACCGGAAAAGTAAGACTATACAGCCACTTAACAACAAAAGATTACGGAAAGCATTATTTTGGGAAGAAAGGGAAGAAACGTTTGAAAATTGGTATAGTAAAACGAAATAAATTCCACTGGTAATCACTCCCTCAGGAAACATAATGAAAACTATTATCTTCAAATCTGATGAAAAAATGCTACCAGCAAATAGAGAATTCGTGGTTAATACACTGGAAAACAGGCTTCAAACGGGAGCTATTACACTGATGAGTAAACATGAAACGACACAGCTTCAAACTCCATTAGTATTAGCAGCACTTGACTCAAAGCCAAGCATATGCTTTGATGGAGGAATTATAAAAACCATGGAGGAGCCATCAGCACCCTGTAAAATGGAAGGACTCCAACAAATCCTGGAAGTCATTAAATTTCAGTCATTAAAGTTTCAGTTTGAAAATTTGAGATTTAAATATTTTGGATCTCATTGTCATGAATTACATAAGAAGACGAGGAGTAATGGCGTCTTTATATTTAGATGACAGACACAGAAAAGAAATTAATAACAGATAAACCTTTGCAGAATCATCCGGGTGCAGATAAGTTACCGTTAAATTGTTTTCTAGGAGTGATGCTCATAATAGCGACGGGTGGAGTTATTTCATTGGACACGTCAGTAACGGATCCACAATATGAGCTCCAATTCTTGGGAATAAAAATCAATACAAAGGCTAGGTACAATAGAAGTTCCATACTCAAAATGGTTGACACTCATACACTTTTTCATACACAAGTTTTCAAGTAGCATGTAGCAAAATGAAATGCTATATACGACAGATGACCAGAGTGATAGCACAGGCGAACAGAACAACTGATAAATGGGCATACAATGATTATGACCTCAAAAAAGAACTCCAAAAATGGCAAGATATTGACCATTTAAAAATAAAAAGATCCTGGTTACCGAAGAAAACGGTTAATTTACAAAAAAAAATGGTACTCTTCACAGATGTATCACAAACTGCTGCAGGATACTGCTGGTTTACTAAGACAGAAAATCAGCAAGTGACAAGATACTTCAGTGAAAAACAGCAAGGCTGGAATTGAAGAACTGGAAACAAGCCTACAAGAAAGAAAGTAGCTACATTATGTTATAATAAAGCGTGGTTTATTCATTTAAGAATTTCGTGAGATAATGATGAAAATACTTGAATTTGCGCATGACTCAAATATTGAATTTCATATTTATTGGATTGCCAGGGAATATCAACTAGCTGATGCAGCATCCACGCGAATTGACTGGAATGAGGAATTCATTCCCCAATAGATTTTTAACAAATGGCAGAAAGAGTTAAACGTGATATTTACGATAGATGCAATGGCGACAAAGGAAAACACTAAATGCTCAAAGTTTATTGCATGGCAGCAAAGTGAACAGGCCGGGGAAAATGATTTATTCACAACCACAGATGAAAAGTTACAGGGAGAAATGGTTTACCGTTTTCCACCAAAAAACATCTTAGCTAAAGTCTTGGCACACATCAAAAACAAGTTGCTAAAAACAAAATTGGTACTGGTAGGTAATATTTTTGCGGACAAATTACACAGGCCACAGTCGGAGGAAACACATGTGATAGTTGAAACGAAACTTTGAGATCCTTTAATACAAAATCACAAGCGGTTTTTTGGCTATGCTGGAACTGCTAAACTTACAAATCAAAAATAAGGCTCAGCACAAATTTGCCAAGAAAACAAGAGAAGTTATCAGTTCAAGGTATAATTAAAATTGTGTTAAGAATTGGGAAAACAACTACAGCAATGAAACAAATGATAAGAAGTAATCTTCACTGAACAGGAGGACGAAACAACTCCGAAATGAAACAATACAGAAAATATTTATACGATGCAATATTTAACTAAAATTATAAAACTAAATTAAAATCCAAGAAGCAATTATGACAAAGTTAATATATACAGTGTGTTGTTTAACACTATTATGGAAACTGTTACTCACATTATTTAAAATGATTATGTTGAAAACAGGCGAAATTATGAAAATGAAACTAGATACCTTGTGATAATCGTAAGGAATATCCCAAGCGATGTAGCTAATAGGCCTAAATAAATCGAAGTGTTATGTTAAAAATAGTAAGAGAAATTATGGAATAGAAATGAAACGCGAATTAAACTAAACATTATAGAGTTTAACTAAGAATATTAGTCTTAGGGGTAAGACTGGTAGTCTTAGGGGTAATACTGGTAGTCCTAGGGGTAAGACTGGTAGTCTTATTAACAAGACTATTAGTCCGATATGAAAAATTATTATAGAGTTTGACTAAGAATAATAGTCTTAGCTATTTAGTCTAACCATACAAAATAGTATAAAGTTGACTAAGACTAATAGTCTTAGGGGTAAGACTGGTAGTCTTATTAAAAAAACTATTTAGTCTAAAAATAAAAAAATTATAATCATCAACACTAACAGGTTATTTTAATTCAGATTGAAAGCCTTTGAAGAAAAATGTCGAATGACGAAGATTTACAACGCTTAGCGGTGGGATTATTACATGATCGAAGAGACAGCCATCTAGATCGGTCAAAGACAGGATTATCCAAAGAGGTAAACGTAACACAAGCTGTACTCAGTAAAAGATTGGTTGCTGAAGATCACATAGAGGAAAAGTTTAACAGTCTCGAGGAGTTGATGGAAAACGGCAGAGACAGAGCTAAGAATGCCTTGCAGCTGGCGGAATTAGAAGAAAAGAATCTAGTCAAAATGATAGACAGACAGAATGAACTGACGGCAGGAGCCCAACCACAGAATGTGAATGATCAGAAGATCTTGAAGACACCCAGTCAAGATATGTATGATAGACAAACCAAAGCCAGCAGAAAGACTCTGAATGTGTTGTCAAATCTGGAAAAATATCAAGATAAACTGATGAAAATGGCGAACGAAAAAGATAAACTGACCACGAAAATCGGGGACAATTTCCAATTATAAAAAGAGGAACCCAATATTTGCAGAAGTGGGTATCAACACCAGCTTACTTGGACAACACGCTACCGTATCGGACAAACTCTCGGGTATTATATCTGGAGCTCCATAAAATGCTAATAGATGATCAAGAATATGCAGATCATGATAAGCTAACTGCATTACTATGCCAATATGCTAAACGTTTACCAGATAACGTTAATGTGTACCATACGTTCGTAACAGCAACAATAGCAAATATGGGAAAACAAAGAAATTCGGTGAAATACACACGGGCATACATGATACATTTGGCGAATCAGGTGTTGAAAAAGACTCACACGAGGCAACAGTCGAAAGTTCAAACGAATGAAGGAATTAGCGTGCTCAACATTGAGAAACAAAACCACTGAGATACACTGACAAGAAGATCAAGCAGATGAAGTGTTGTTAAAAGTGGGGGAACTTACACAGAAAAAATTCCAACTTTTGCACAACAAAGCTGAAAAGCCACGTTATGTAGATAAATCTTCGGCAAAAAAGCGGTCGTTCAAAAGGACTAGAGTTTCGAATCCATAAAAACTAACGAAAAATTACAGAGGAGCTTATAAAGGAAGCTCATCGAAAGGAGAATACAGAAAAGTTTTTGGATGTGGTTATTATCGAGGATATTCAGATGGAAATCCGGGCTCACAAGGAAGCTCATCATCACAAGTAGGGAAAGTCTATATTAAAGACAAAAATGGCCAACAACCACGAAGTAAGTCTACCATGGCGAAAGTTACAGAGAAAGCCAAAGTTTGGACTATTCCCAGTGAAGGTTAAATCACAAATGTTGAAGGAATGGAGACGATGCAACCTAAACTACATTTTCAGTGATAGCTCAAATGGGCCAAGACAGGCAAAACGTTTGATTGGCTATATAAAAAAAGCAAAATCGTCAGCTACATCCGATACAGATCTGTAGACATATGTTTGAAGCTGAAATTAGGCAGTTTCAGCAAGGTGTAGCTCTGAGTACATTTGTAGCTCTGAGTACATTATAAATTGGGGTAAGCTAAAATACTTAGAAAAACTGTTATGGAAAGGTAACACAATTAGAAAACGTGATACTATATTTAAAAAAAAAACGGCTAGTACTATAACTTACCCAACATTTTGTACGGCGTGTAGGTGGATAGATGCTTGCCGATTGCAGTGGCAAGATATTCGAGCGAGAATTGTAGATAATAGAATGTTTATTCGTATAGATATTCACTAAGGCTAATCTAGCGGTAAACAGAAGAGAGGTATTAACTTCAGCTGCGGCGAAAGTTGAGTCTTGGGATTGCCCAATAGTATCTCTAGATAGATGGTGTAATTATAGGGGAAGACCATCAAACGGGTTTATGTTTTTCAAAACGGATAAACCAAGGAATGGCCAATTATTAAAGTGAGAGAACCAATCATAGATCAGTATCTCAATTTCTGACTATAAGGACGGACGAAAGGTCCTTATTTTATTCTAATACCTTTATAGCTGAGGCGGAGTTTAATCGCAAAAATTGGGCCTCTAAAGGAAATGTTTTTTCTCCCGCCCGACTCCCAGTATCAATAACCTAGAGTACTACGTGAAAAGGGCAATGTTTAGAGTGCGTTACCCCAGGTTTGGGACTGAGGGTGGATTGAACGAGATATCACCAATATTTAGTTGTTTTATTTAAACTACTAAGCTATGAGAATCCACTCTTGTCAACAAACAATTCATTTACAGTTTAGCAGCGCACTCAAATATGTGGGTGCTTATTCGTAGTGCTTGCGGTTATACTATGGAGGAGGGTAGGTCGAAAACATTTCAAGAATTGTACGAAAATTCACCCCCATAATTGTTTTTCAAAAATATTACAGCTTAATCTTAGCAATGAAGCATCTGTGTATGAGTAATTCGATGTTTCTTTACTATTGTTCACGCATATACGCTTTTAACTCTGGGGTTCCCATTATAACCAAAAGCAACGCACAACAAGAATAAGTCCCTTAGGACTTCTTATTGTTTATAGCCGAACCTTCTGTGCTATTCTTAATAAGCAGAACAATTCACGTATTATATTCTGTTTGTGTGGTGAAACGGGATTTACACGCTTGTTTGTTATGTTTCATGTGAGCTAAATTATTGTATGCATTATTTCCCTTTCTCGTCTAGTAATATCTAGCAGTCTTGCTAATTGTAAAAAAGTCGGCAATGTGTTTCATTTTTGAACGATGATCTCCTTTCCAATTCGAGTTATTTTCAATCAGATGTCTCCAGAGTCATAGTTTTTCCTTATATCTTGAATATTGTATTCACTTTCTAAACGATTTACTGATCATTTCTTTTTTTATTTCTCTTAACTTCATTAATGTTCTCCTCAAGTTTCGATTTCACTGCAGGAAAATCTTTACAGATAAATTATTTTGCTCTCCTCCAATTTCCTCTACTTCTGTTTCGAAGCTAGCCTCCTGCTAAACCCTTGCTTGCTGTCCCTAATTCAATAACGAAGGCAAAACGCTGAGCCTTCCTCAGCAGTAACCATACCCTTACTTGTCCCCCCATCCTTTCTGTCTAAGAAAAGTATCATTTCTCCAGTAATAACAAGATGCGTTTGACTGCCATTTGTTCATTATATATACACGGAAAAGCTACCTTTCTTCAGCACTAATAAACAGTGGATCACTCTGCTTATGGTTGGCAAATGTATTTTCCATATATCTATATTGCATTGCTTGTTATGCATTATTGATTGACCAAGCAAATAAGTGATATTCCTTAATAATAATAAGCAAGGTAATCCCTATAGTACTTACGTCATTTCCTTGTTTGTCAATAGCCCGTTAACTAGTGTAGCAGAGATATTCCTTTGATTACAGAGCCAGCAATGGAATCCCTTGATAACTGTATACTTGCTTCGATAAACAGGTAAACGTTTCTTCCCTCAATAATAATAATCCTCCATTTTATCATGGAAGACCTCATGCTTGATGACGTTTCTTTCACGTCAACCACACACATACACGGATTAAATGCTTAGGTAGCACCACCCTCAACTGATACCTATCTATCAGTTGAGTCATGCAAGAGAACTGTCAACTTCAAACATCTGTACGAGGTAAACGATAAATAAAGAAGCAACGAATAGAAGCTTCAATTACATGGGCTTCCACTCCGCATACAAAACTATTTAGAAGAAATGAAAAAAAACGTAAACACTTACGCTAACGTTAACCATCGACGAAGTTGTAAAATGTTGGGTGACTATTAAAAGCAACATACCAAAATTACGTTATACTCGCAACAATTATTAACTTAGACTTCCTGAAACCTACCATGCTTGAACAAGGTTGACTAAACACACTGCCTTGCGAGTTAAAATTTTCGCCTTAAAAACGGTTACGTTAGAGCCTTGTTAAAACGAGTAGCTTTTCCGTACTTCCATTGCAACTGAAGTTATGTAGTTTTTCACGATAATATTCGTATTTGAACAAACGTACAGGCGTTACCTTTCACCATAGGGAATTTCTCAAGGAATTATTCTCGTTAAATCAAAAGTCAGCGTATATTTTATACGCGAGTTAAATTGTAATAGCATACCTGATAATATGATAAAAATACAACAGCGATTATATTACTACTCGTTAAAAACCGAAATTATTCTCTTTCATAAATGTCAACACAAAATGACTTAAACATTATGGTGAATAGCATTAGTTATAAATATTTACGTCGATTCGGTTAAGGGTAGATGACCTGTGTTATTATATCGTATTTATGTTCGTATAAGGATCCAATCAGATCGATCGCATTTCCTAATCCGGTTCATATTCGAATGCTATGCACCAGGTCCGCCTTTATCTTTGTGACATTGCGGGAAAAGTTTCACAGATTAGGGGTCTTACAAGGGTAAAACGTAATCAAAAGAAGGATAAAAGAACAAAGTATTCCAGCACTAACATTGTTTTCTCCAAAAATGCCGCCCGCTTTTTCGGCCATGTCTTAGAGTGTCTCGGTTTTTTTAATAGCTGTAGCCTGTATACACTGAACTGAAACGAACAGTTAATATTTAGCAAAATTCTCAATCGATAATCATTTTCAACGAAATATAGTAGCTCGTATGAGGTTTAAGACTTTTTTTTCCATTACTGCCATCAGCTTTACTTTTGTGACCCATGTTTTGACCCGATTTTTGACAAAACTGATCGGGTCCCTACCTAATACCCCTAAGCTAAACGCTCAATTTATTAATTAATTCAAAAATATTTACCATTGTTGTGATTTTGCGAAATCATCACTTTTCACTAACCGTATTCTATGAAGGCTATTGAAATTCATTTACAAAATAAGCTTAGTGCGTGTTGCAATAATTCTTGAGGTAGAACGCACCTTCTCGTTTCTCTCGTATACAGCGTTTACTATAATTTAAAGGCAATTATAATCGGACACACACACAAAACTCTAGGGTTAGCTTGCTATCCCTAGTTTTTGTGCCGATTAAACAACCCGTATGTAGTCAATTAATGACGTTATTGAGCTGATTTTTCGTTATTGCACAAATTTTATTGAAAAATATTCACTACTTTTTAAGTGAAAGCAAACGAACAACTGCCAATCAAAAAAAAGTTACTGCTAGTTCCCGCGGTCCCGTTCCACACGGCTAGCCAGTCTGATTGAGTTTTTTCTTGCGGTTCCGAATCTATTTTCAGAATGTTCATAATTATACTCCTTCGTACAGTTAACCCCCTCTAAAGATAGACATGTCAAACAGACCTTTTTTTAAACGATAATTTTAACTCATGGGAACATGGCAGGTCACCGAACTAAATCGTGCAAGATTAATAACGTCCCTGGGCATCCAAAAAAAGTATCCCAAACATACTGCGATTATTTTTTTTAAAGCTATGGACCTCGAAAGTCACAGTGTCGAAATGGAAATTTTTTTTCTGGTATTAGGTTCTTCTCGGTGATCGATTCGAGTCAAATTTTTAGTGAACATACGTTGGCGCTCAATCATAAAAAAACCGAAAAGTGAAAAAGTTGAAATCTTGTCAGTTTTTTAAAATTTGGGCTATAAATTTGTGGGCCTATAACTGGTCAGGTGTTAAGAATTCGGGGTCGGTCCTCTAAGAAGAATTGGAGTCCTCTAAGAAGAATTGGACCTCTAAGAAGAATTGAGTCATGCCGCCAAATGTGAAATTTTATGGAAATGCAATATTTCGCAATTTTTCAAACTACGATTTTCCCTGAAATTTGACTCATTCGATGCGCATGGATAACAGCTAGATTTATCCTCATTAGAGCGACCCCGAATTCTTAACATGTGACCTAGTTATTACCCAAAAATGGGAATTCCAAAAAAGGTACAAATGGGATTTCGTGAGGTATGTTGGATTGGCTCTAAAGTGGGCTTAAAGCAGGCGGCATGACTCAAGCTCCAATTCTTCTCAGAGGACCGACCCCGAATTCTTAACACGTGACC
>SCLF01037174.1:0-12180 GCA_004367975.1 Mesochordaeus erythrocephalus
CCCGCTAAGTTTCGTTAACCGATCAGTTGCTACCTGACATAGGGGGAGGGGTAGTTTTGACAGGCGTGCGCCATAGGAATGCTTTCCCTTGCAGTTCATGCAAACGTAATGTTTGCAGAGATCAGAATAGCTGTGTGCTTTGAAAAAAAATGTGCTCGCTCTCTTCCTAGCACGATCTCTCTCTCTAATTTAGACACAACTACACCTTAAATTCAATAAAAAATAATAAAAATCAATACAAGAACGTACTTTTTTTTCAGTGCCAAGAAGGATGCCCATAATCGGAAAACCGTTGAATTTCTGAAAAATGGAGAATGCTTCACTAACTATTTAATACAGCGTGAGTATTTAATTTACAGCGTGAGACCATTATTTTTTTTTTCTATAAACTAAAAGCGAATTTCTACCATCAAAACTCTTAGTACAGTAATTAGTAAACCGTTTGATTTCTTCAAAAAACCTTCAAAATTTTTATATTCAATATAAAAATTTTCTGTAGATAATAAGACCGCCATGTTTTGTCCGTAACGCCAAAACGCTTTTGGCCTGCTAAATTAGTTACACTGAACGTTTTTCATCGGCACTATTTCTATATGAAGGGTATTTGAAATCCCTATAATAAGTTAAAATTTGAAGCAGATCCATCCATTCGTTCTCCAGATATCTGCGAAAGAAGAGCCTTTTTGGGGTGTTAAGGGACAAAAAGTCCTTCGGGGTCTCCACTGGTTAACGTATGGCAAATACTGGCCAATTAAATTTGTACGGATATCAAAACAAAAACTAAAATATTAATACTAAAAACATTAAATACGAAAATTCGTGGAAGAAACTAGACAGGTAAGCATTAAGTTTATATTTATAATACATGCAATTACATTACTAACATGTATTCTGCTCAATTAAAAGACTCAGTATAGTACACTTCTATAGAGAATATATATAAATATATTAATTATTATACTATATATTAATATCAATAATATATAATTATAATACTGACAATTACATTACTACCATATATTCTGCTCCATTAAAACTCTCAGTACGGCACACTTCTACAGATAATATATATAATGGAATTCAATTTACTCGCATTAATATTATACTAGTTTGGCTGCTGGGAGTTATCCAATAGAAAGCGAGGACCAATGACAGCCTTATGATCTAGTAAAATTAAGCAATACCGGACTTCCGGATCGGGATCAAAAATCCAAAAAGAGGATGGGGATTGTTACGTCCCTTTAGTTTTTGTCTGATGGACTAATGTATTATCTGTCCGGCTAAATAGTAAACAATGGAATTTCGGAATGAATCCATGATAATATTTTTAAGAAATAATTGTACTACAATCAATTCTGGGCAAAAATGTGTTACGAGTTTCGACTACAAGAATACAAAATAAGTAAGTACAAATCCAGACGCAAATATATAGTATTTGGTTATAATAAAGAAAATCGTGTGAAACAAAATCCTAGACAGTAGAATTAACAAGTGAACTTAATTTATATTGTTATTCGCGATTTTAATGTAGAAAAGCCTAAAATGGTTAATGGCAACACGGTCAACTTCAATATTTTCTAGGAAATGAATTCAAATGAATTCAATACAATCAAATAAAGTAGGTTATATATGTCCTAGATATCCTTTAGGTTTAATATTATACTACTAAAACGCAACATATAGTTTTAAAATTGTAATTATAGATCATTTATACAAATAATTTCCCTGACGATCAGAGCAATTTGATAAAGCGAGCACGCTATATATAACCATATAACAAGTTATATAACACAATTATCGGAGAAGGAAAATGATCTATATAATGTTCAATAAGATTTTAATAAGGAAGCCAATGCTAACAAGATTGACTGAAACTACGACTGTAATTATAAATAGCTAATATTTAGTTCCTTCTCAGATATGTTGCAAGAGAAGAATGTTAATTGCTTTAGAAAAAGACACCAGTTCTCTTGGTATTTGAAGGGATTTGAAGGGACACCATACAGACAGGTAGTGCATCCACCTGTATACATGACTGTGTCAAAGCCCTGTAGGAAGCAATAAGACCAAACAATAAGACCAAACATTCAGGGTATCGGAACCTCTCGATTAATCCATATTCTTCGCCAAATCTGCAAGGAGGGTCTTCTGGTAGTTTCCAATTGACTGTAAAAAGTCGTTAGCCTCGATCGCCAGGAAATTGGCATATTTCGCGAAATAAAAACATACTCCAATAACGACTACTATTCCGTCTACTTAAATTTGTAATTATTATCATTGGTATCAATTTCTGTGGCCTAGCTGGGACGATATGTCTGGTTTGACGCTAAAATAACAAAATACGGCGTAGCAAAAAAAATACCAGTTAATTAATATATTATCGTAGAAATGGCAACAATTGTTGCTCACTGACCATCAATATTCACTAGTGGTCATTCCACTGTTTATCTGACAATTTCGTGAATACGAAACGTCGAGCTGATGTCCGTCGTCTTTGCAATTCTCACGGAGACAATCTCTATAGCTATTATGTTATACATTGTAAAATTATACTTAATATTTAATTTGTAAGTGATATATACGCAGCTATATGTGATGTGTTGTGGGCCATGACATAGGGTGTAACTTTTGCTCCTTGTCATCCTCGTGGGCTCTTTATCTTTATAGTATTCCGTTATTTTTACGGGTAGTCTACCCATTCTCTAAAACTGTAGGGTATTGTTAATTTAAATTCGTAAAATAATCATAACAATTATGATTTATTTCTCGTCTCAATAACCTAACTGATCAAAAAGGAAGAAAACTCTCAGTTCTTCTTTCATCATCATCATAATTATGACGGGGGAAGCATCAATTGGAGGCAAATGGCCTTCGGACAATTTAACCCCCGTAAGCGTGTACATATTGATTACCGCCTGCAGCTATCATAGTTTCCTTGAATAACTAAGAATACAAATGAACACCAATGAAGACTATATATTTCGAGCAAAGATTATACTCTTAGAACGGGCGGTTCATCAATAACCAGTGCCAACACGGTGCTACACTAACTTCAAGATTTGCTTGTGACAGGAATCTTATTCTATCCGCCAGGCTCCTTGATAATGATCCAAAGTAGACCTCGGTCGGCCGAAGATAGCGAATGTTCCCTACCTTATGTAATTAAAAGGAAGTTGACTTTAATAAACTTGAGTGATGGAATTACTGTAAGAAGTAAAATAAGTTTACTCTTTTCTCCGATATATGTTAGGGTACAAAGAGCAACTTACAACACGCATTGGTAAGTAAGAGCAAAGCCAATACCCTCCAAACATTTCTAAATCAATGAACGTCGAAAATCAAAATCGTGTATTCCGTACCAATAGAGTGGACATGGGCCATAGACCTTCAAAAATGGCGTATCGTAATGGACTATGATAACATAAAGTAGTAAATAAAGTACTGAACATAATGTATTGACTAAAGACTTCCGATATAGCCAGACCGCAGTCGTGATGAAACGAATTGTGGATCACAGTTTGGAGAAGAAATGTCGTCTTTGTCGCGTCTATTACAGTAACAAAGTTTGACGAGATGTATGACTAAATCGCGCTTTTCTTAAATTCTCTCTTATCGAATAAACATTTTAAAGTCACATAGAGTATACTAAATGGCACGCGTTATCTCTCATATGATCTATGAAAATGTGAGATAGAGCACAATTTCTGACGTCAGCGTAGATTAGCAAACTAAGAGTTGATGCTGCAAATAGATGAAGGCATTAACAAGGAAAACTGATCCTATCTGATTGATTGGTTAATTTACTAGATTAGAGGATTACTTAAAATAAATAGATTAAGCTGATGACATAAGAAGTGACAAACGGTTCTTTGATTATCGGTTTCTGCAGCTAAACTCGTAATTGAAGAACGATCTTTCTTTTTCAACGCTGAAATACTTACGTGATCCAGTCGACTTCCGCGTAGCAACTAATACGGATTTAAATCTTGCTAGCCTGGTCCTAGATCAGTCGAATATAATAAGAAATTGCTCAGTACCGATCTATTAACTCTTGATTTTTGAATGGAATCATACAACCAAGCTGGTCGATATACTATACAAATTATATACCATGACAACAAAAGTGAGACTCGTAGAAAAGGGAAATAAAACCTACCGCTCCTGTTAAATACCTAAGGTAATATTCGGAATACCGCAACATTAATATAATCCCTGTACTGCGGGAAAACTATTGGAAGTACCACATATGGGATTTGCTACATAATTATAAGATGGCAGCTTAAAGATAATAAAATACAAAGATAATCTAAAATCGGAATAATCTCACAAATTCTAACAAATACTGCATAAAATCAATTTTGCAATGTATATCATCAACGTCGAATAATACTATTGCTGGATGAGCTCAATAGATTCGATGTAGAGATGTTCATCATTGCCAATGTAGTATGCTAACCCTACTCGACCAGAAGTCTAAAATGATTTCATTTCAGTTTATACCTTCTGCGTTTCCACTCCCCGTTCCCACTTATAAGTGATATACAAACCACATAGTTTTAAATTATGTCGTCCGTAAATAATTATTTACTAGCACAGTTCCCCCATAGTTACGGTCATTACGAACGATTTTGTTATAATGACTATTTCTTGTTCGATAGGTCGTTGCCTAATTAGCTTGCCGCTTTGGTTTCCAGATACCACGGTGCCACTCTTTAAATGACTACATTTATAATGTAGCGTTAAAAAGACTCTATTTAATAATTATATACGGTTTAGGAGCACAGTCAGTACGCGCCCATCTAACGGCTATGACGAGCGCCTTATTTGGGTACTACGCCTACCGTCAGTTGTCTCGAATTTCATGTTAGATAAATTACTAGTCGGCTTCATTAAAATGTCTCCAATATATTTCAAACACGAGCGACTTCTGAAGTTATCAACGATTTGTACAATTTAGATATCAAAGGAAGGCCAACGAACCCAAGGAAATTAACTCCATCGTAAAAAAGGCTCGACTTTTAGCCAGACCGCCTCTAGGCGTTTGAACAAATTCAGCTGCCATTTTAAAATATAAGTGATTAGAGTGATTAATAAAGTGTTTACAGTCGCGATCCTATAATTTTCTTTCCGTAGTTAAGTTTTTCCTCGTTATACATAGTAATACATTGTAATACATTGTAATACATAGTAATACATAGTAATACATAATAATATATAGTATACATAGTAATACGTTGTAATACATTGTAATACATAGTAATACATAGTAATACATAGTAATACACAGTAATATATAGTAATACATAGTAATACATAGTAATACACAGTAATCCATAGTAATCCAGAGTAATACATAGTAGTACATTGTAATACATTGCAATACATAGTAATACATAGTATACATAGTATACATTGCAATACACAGTAATACATAGTAATACATAGTAATACACAGTAATACATAGTAATACATAGTAATACATAGTAATACATAGTAATACATAGTAATACATAGTAATACATAGTAATACATAGCAATACATAGTAATACATAGTAATACATAGTAATACATAGTAATACATAGTAATACATAGTAATACATAGTAATACATAGTAACACATAGTAACACATAGTAATAAATAGTAATTCATAGTAATACATAGTAATACATAGTAATCCATAGTAATCCATAGTAATCCATAGTAATCCATAGTAATCCATAGTAATCCATAGTAATCCATTGTAATCCATAGTAATACATGGTAATACATGGTAATACATGGTAATACATGGTAATACATGGTAATACATGGTAATACATGGTAATACATGGTAATACATAGTAATACATAGTAATACATAGTAATACATAGTAATTCGAGTACAATGTCGGGCTTTTCGACTTCAACGACCTCATCTTCACTTACTGGTCCGCCTCTTTCATCTGGGTCACCATCGAGGAACCGACGGGCTGGCCTTTCTTCCATTTCGTGCTCACGGCTGTTCTAAACCTTGAAAATTGTGTCGTTATAATTTTTTCACGGGCAGTTCCGTTAAAGCCAGTAGGGTTGAGCCAACGGTTTTGATTGACTGGTCATTATATCCGCCAATGGCTTGCATCGGTCTGCAAGTGACAGCATACAGTCAAATCGTACCTGGTAATTTCGCATTACTGAATTCGCATTACTGAATCGGCGAAAGTCAATTGTATGGCCGGAATAATTGTCCAATTGTCCAATAACGATTTTGTCATAGTCCACCATTTGGCGATCAAAGTTGGTTTATGATTACGAAATTGGTCCATGTGTTTCATCAAGTAGGATACCACAGGTCTGCTTACATATTGGCCTTATCTCTCGGAAAATATGTTAATCTCAACCATGTTTAATTTCTGGAGCCATTTTAATTGTGATGTAAATGCAGCTAAATTATGTGTATTTATACAATTTCCCCCCAGCAGGTGATTCAGACAGCCATGACTGTAACACAGCCGTACCCTAGATCGGTGATACATGCGCCCTTCATTGGAGCCCGAAGTAGCGAACACACGAACATATGCGGTGAAGCAAACACTTACTGGTTTCATTGATGTCTGTTTTTGTATCATTTGTTAGCTCCCTGACTAATCCTGGTGGATATATTTTCGAACTACTTTTTAATCATTGGTCTCCCATCAGTATTGGGATCATTACCAATGTTACTAAAAACGCATCAGTATTGGGGACAGCGTCAGTATTTAAAAGTTATTATTTGGTCTACACTCTCTGGTCAGGTAGGCTTTCCGGTCGCCCTCGAGGCTTCACCTCAGCTTACTAGACATAATACGGGAAAACATAGAGTAAAACAAATGATCCTTCACTGACCACAAGTAGTGAACATAAGTCGAAAGATTCTATTTTTCTCAGGGCCATAACTAACCTAAGTATTTACGGATAATCGTATAAGTCCATAATTGATGAACGACTTATTGTTAGTAAACCAGCAAAAGGAGATGAACCATATTTTTCAAATTAAAATCACAGAAATCATTGTCAAAAGAGGCTGTTGAATAGACGTAACCGGGATCGGTTACCCGCACACGAGAAGCAACTAGATCTGGAAAGGAAACAAAAATAAATAGTTAACACTGCTTAAAAGGAATTTGATTATAAACCGTTGTAAAACGGTTAACTCTTATATAAAGGAAATCTAGTTGGGAATACTCCTCCAGTCCGATAATTTATCTGTTAATTAAGCTAGTTAACCGATATTAGCGGCATCAGGGCGTAATCTAGGGATCTCGATATGCGATAGTAAAAACGATTATGATGCTAGGAAAAAAATCTACATTCATCAACATTATTAATTCGAAAATTATATTGCAACAAGTAACGTACGCCAAGCATCAATTGCAAGGTGCTCTTCCGAAGTGCTCATTAGCATGGAGTTAGCATTTTTACGATGGACTTAATTTCCTTGGGTTCGTTGGCCTTCCTTTGATATCTAAATTCGAGACAACTGACGGTAGGCGTAGTACCCAAATAAGGCGCTCGTCATACCCGTTAGATGGGCGCGTACTGACTGTGCTCCTAAACCGTGTATAATTATTAAATAGAGTCTTTTTAACGCTACATTATAAATGTAGTCGTTTAAAGAGTGGCACCGTGGTATCTGGCAACCAAAGCGGCTAGCTAATTGGGCAACGACCTATCGAACAAGAAATAGTCATTATAACAAAATCGTTCGTCATGACCGTAACTATGGGGGAACTGTGCTAGTAAGCATGGATTACATAGCCTGGATGACATATTATTGTTCAAAGGACGTGATTTTGAGACCAAATTTTCTTCTAAACTTTCCGATCCAGAAGAGATTTTAAGCCCCACTAATTATCTGCCCAATAAAAAATTAAAATGCGTATCTACTCGCCCATTCAGAAATTCTTTAAAATAATTGATCTAAAACAAGTTTATAAGCAAGGGTACCAAAATTCGCCTTAAAAATTCGCCTCAGATCAATCCACTTAACGGACACAGGGTATTCAATGTTTACACATGGTCAGTAAGTTAGTGAGTTGCTCTCTGGGAAGCCTCGACTAAGGGCTATCTCAAAAATGCGGTAATATTAGCAAGGTTTTAACTCGTCTAGGATATTTGCTGGGTTTGGAGCAGCATAATTTAGGATGGTGGGAGGACGCGCCGATAACCCAATAACTATATTGTAAGTACATAAGGGTATTAAACCAAGGAGACTCATGAATTAATTCTGGTATGCATGTAAGATATTGCAGAAGCAACAGTCAACGTCACCCAGAAATCACCCTAGGGGTAAGTCAAACTACAAATAGCATATAGAAAGAGTCCCAAAACTCTCCTTAACTCAATACATAAACTTAATTCAAAAGTTCTAAAAAAGCATCTCGTTTAAAACACCGAAAGGGACAAACCACTGAAAACAATATTGTGACTGATGGAGGTTACGCGCCTCTTGCACATTAGTCAATTCTAATGCGTCAGATATCGCCCTACCTATTCCAGATCCTAGGTCGAACTCACCTCAAGGAACAATGGTCCCCACAGTCAAGGAAGAAGCCAGCCCCAGGGAAGCAGGCTCCTTCCTTGTTTAGCCCTTTATTTAGATATCAATGAAGAAGTAACTAGAAATGTTGTACGGATTTAATGTCGAGTGAATAGGACATGAGGTATGACTAAAATGGCGGCAACGCACGCTAATCGAAGGCGATGATAGTACATAGCGTGATATGCGCATTAGGAAAGTAGTAGCTTCCCACAAATCATCTTCAAATGAAAATTCGGAATATTATTATATATTGTATCCATATATCATTATTTCCTGTTGCACTTGGAATTACACTAAATAGCAGGATGGGCCAACCTGGCAAGTGTACGCAATAAGGATGAATACGATAATAGCGATACGTATGCCTAGTGGAACACCTAATATATGGAGGGGAAAATCAGGAGTTCGTTCAGGTACGAGCGCTTATGCTACACTCACACGGCTTTAATCCCAGTTACAACTAATTAGGCCATAATCAAAAAACCCTTACCTTACTAATAATCCCAGGCCCAGAAGTAGTTAAGGATGGGGTAACTGACAGCTGGAAATTGCCTACTGCAACGGAACAATTTTCTGAATTTATGGTCAGTGTACTTTTTACTGTATATCATAATAATTAATATTTCTATTATATATATTAATATCGAATTGTTAAATATTTTTAACATCCGAAATCTGATCGCAATTTGCCAATATACATTCACTATGGGAATCCCGTGTACAAATACAGTACGCCGTTTATTTCTCCCGTATAATTACCAACTGACTACAAAGTTAACTTTATAGTGAATATCGTGAATTCAAAAAAGTAAATGAGAGTTACTGTAGCAGTACACAGCGATTAATAGAAAAATTAATTACATAGGTTGACCAGACGTAATCCTAATATTGAACTATATAGCTTTCCTTATCTGGAAATTCATCCAAACATGTAACTGAACGCTAAATTTCGATGTCACAATGGTTTCTACAATTTATTCTGCAGCGACTATGTTGATTATTGCTTCATACAGTAAATTATAAACATACTGCTTTACTCATAAGGTGAAGGCATTGACCAAAAGCTGAATTGAGGATTGATACTTCTTCACATTTATTACTACGTTTCTGTCGTTCCGAATTTGTCAAGTGTCCCGTGGCGTACCCTTAAACGTTGGTTTCGCTAATTTAATCGTTTGAGTTGCGCCGTGGTAGGTTTCGGCCACCATATCTAACAGCGGTACATGAATTGTCGTCGATAAAGATTGTGTAGTTAGTGTTTTGTTACAAGCATTATCAACTTCTCCCTGCTTACCTTGAATGGATTTCCGAACAAATCGTAAACACTGTTTCAGTAGCTTTCTAGTACTGACCCAATTAGACTGTGTTTTTTGTGTATACTTGTAAATCGACGTGGGTAAATCGACCTTAGATACAATTTGGTTTACATTATTGAAACTAACTGAAGTTTGTACTTTATTGGTTACATCGGTTACCATTTAATACCAAATTAGGGATTTGCTAATTACCAAGACGTTCCAGAATTTCAATCGTCAGTTGAACTGATATTACGAGTTTCTGTGTTCACCGTTATCCTTATGTTAAAGTCCAATTTGACCGTTGTTCTAATTATACTAATCTGGACAGTCTCTCATATCTGCTAAGTTCTTGATTTTAATTTATTGTCGTATTCCGTGGCTTCAACCAAATTTTTAATCGACTTTTAATCAAGATTTTCGGGTGACTCTCTTGACTGATTCACAGTTCTCTGATACTGGTTTTCCTGATGGCATTTCTCAGTTTTTTCGGGTATTCAATTGCGTCGGGAAATATTTTCAGACACGGGACAACGGATGGCATACGCGCCTGAGCAATAAGCAATTGTCTACAAGTCGCAAATATTATTTTGTTTATAAACTATTACAATAGAATTATTTTCAATCGTAATCAGCTAAAAATATGTATCCGTTAATAAGTTGTCCGACATTACGCAGGAAGACTTATTAGCACCTTACCCTTGTAATGCGAAAAGGTTCTTCAATTTCCAATTTTTTTTACTTTTTGGGGCTCCTTTACCTTTTTATAGATCAGTTATGAGTGCATGTATGATTACGTCATGCATATTTATTCGCTAGTAACCCAGCAGTTTTTTAATGAATTGGGCGTTCTCCACAGTTGGGAGATTATGGTTTTCGACGATTAAGGAATATCAGAACCGCAAAGTTTTGTCTGTCGCCATATGAATGTTCGAATTTTACTCCAAATAGCTCCAATGACTCCATCGCCCATTACAAATGAATTGTTTTTCGATTACTATGCCCAATGATATCTTGACCTGGAAATTGATCCAATTTATTTCGCATCTTTAAGTTCTTACCCACGGAAAGCTGTATAAACCCAAACTTTGCTTCAGCCCAAGAATTGACTATACAATTAGGATGTTCTCAAGATGGATTTCAAGTTTAACCAGATTTGTAATAATTTGTATACTGATTATTATAGGAAGTCATTGACCGAAAGTCTTATAAGGATTGTAATTTATCAAGCACCCATTTTCACTCGTTTCAAGTCTGTCACTGTAAATGTTCCTTTCGATAATTGGACCGCTTCCGCTGCTCCCTAATATAACATAAACCGACATAATGCCGATTTCGGCTTCGTATATAACGTCAACGAAATATTCTATGAGACGCCACAGATTTGTTGGCTCGAAAGGTTATTTGAATATTTTGTGCAATTGGTGTTTCGGATGCGCACTATTTCGTTCTTCCTATATTCCTTGAATGTGCACGTGACGATGAATTTCTGCCTAACGTTAGTATCTGCTGCAAATCCAGTAACTACCTTTCCAACATGCTGTTCACTCACCTTTGTACTTGGGAAAGCTGATCGTTAAATTTACTTGCAAATGATTTTACGCCGGCTTAGTCCACATTTACAGCCGACCTTGCGTCGTTTTCTTGCATCGAGCAGTTTTCATCGATACTGTTTTCCTGATCGTAACAAATGGATTTTATAAAACCCGTTCAAAATTCCGTAATATTTTCTAGAGTTATCAAGTAAGCCATTAATCTATAATCAAGCACAATCTTTGTCTTCACAATTGACGCGGACATATTTATGTATGCTTCTGGACGTAAACGTATCTACGAGCACAGTAGTCGTCGTTGACCAGTTTTTCCTTGCGGTTCCGAATCTATTTTCAGAATGTCCAAATATATACTCCTTCGTACAGTTAACCACCTCTAAAGACAAAAATGACTTGAATATAGTTGACTTTGACCGTGCTGAAATATGGTTTTAACGAAGTTGTTTCCAGTTGAATTTTTAGTGTACATACGTTGCGATCTTGGCATGTTTTCTAAGCCATAATAAAATCGAAAAGTGTAAAAATCGTGGTTTTGTCACTTTTTTAAAATGTGTACCTTTTCGGTCCAGTCACGTGTTAAGCATTCGGGGTCGGCCCTCTGAGAAGAATTGAAGCTTGAGTCATGACGCGTCGAATAAGCTCGGCTTCGAGCCAATCCGACAAACTTCACGAAATGACAGTTTTATCTATCAGTCGCCCGCTCCACATAACGGGTCTATGAGAAAATCTATCAAATACCCTTAAAATTTGATATGTTATAGAGTTTGGCTT
>SCLF01037285.1:0-12180 GCA_004367975.1 Mesochordaeus erythrocephalus
CAACTATATTCGACTCATTTTTGTCTTTAGAGGGGGTTAACTGTACGAAGGAGTATATATATAGACATACTGTAATGAGATGAAAAAACCGCAAGAAAAAGCTCTATCAGACTGACTAAGTCTCATTAGCCGCCGCTCTGCAATCCAGACACCCGGGGGCTGGTCTAGACACTAGTGTGACAGTTGACAAGTTAAACGATATATTTGACCAAGCCGTATTCAAATTGGATACATTTTTTAAATAACTTGATGGAGAAACGTACGACCAACTTGTAGGTTATAAACCTTCCTTTAGAAAAGTATACGTCATAAATACTTTCCGAATGACTATTAATTAAATTCATTTCAGAATTTTCTCGATAATTTTGTTCGTTCGGAATTTGATCTGGCCGTGGGTAAAGTAGATTCATCTCTGAATTTGATGTTAATGTCAAAAATAGCTTTGGTGAATAAAATGTAACAAATAAAAACGATACAAAGTGTATTAATCTAACGAGCAAAAACATCAAGCAAACTGAATGCAGAAAATAATGAAAATAAATACACGAAATTTATACAGTATACTACCAAGATTGATAAATATTGATAATACGATTTGTTCATAATTCACTTTAACTGATCACGATAATCGTCTGCAATATTCTGTTCGTTAGTTTTCTCTATGTCTTATTGCTTAATGGAGTTGGAATTATTTGTTTTGATCCTCGACAGACATAAAGTATACTATTTTCCAGATCTATACCCCAGAATCAATGTTAACGGATTGAGTGCTAAATGTGCTTCCTTCCTAAGTTATTTCCTACAGTGCTAACTTTGAACTTTTTCTGGAAAATTGAACGTATTTATGTTGGGGTTAACAGCGCAATTGCGAGCGTCTCTATCACGGCTTATTAAACTTTACACCTGGAATGGCAGAAAAGGTAACTCACTTGTAGACAAATATTATTGGAAAGATATGCCTAGATATATTCTAACAGTTTTCAACGAAATCAATTTTGTAGCCATTGTGATCATTTTGTGGTCTTCCATTCATATCCTTGTCCCGTGGAAATTATATGATCATTACATGGCTATACTGCATTGATACAATTAAATATTGTGTAGGTTACTTTTTTATACACGAATAATTATGCCTACTTATCTATTTAAAAAAACTGTCACCTGGCTGGATCGGACCTTCAAACTTCAGATCTGTAATCATAAGCCTTACCCATACGGTTAAAGAGCCAATACTTTCCACGTTGTAACATATGCCTCGTTTGAATGACCCATTTTCACAATTCAGACATTTAAAAACTAGATTTAATCATTAAATAATAATACTTGATTGCCGTGTCAATTAATTTGCATATAGTAATGTAACGTATTTTTAGTCTAGTGAAAAAAAGCTTCGTTAATATCCCCGGGTTGTAAGATTGATAGCATTGCCTAAGATTGGCTTTACTGACCACAATCGACCTTTAATTTTGATCACCGATGTTGGTAATAATGGAATTGGTACCGATTTTATTGCGATTGTTGAAAACAGTAAGTACGTTATTACAGTCAGTAGCAGGACCAAAACTCTAGGCTAACAAAGTAAGAGTACAGTCGAATGTAATTATAATTTTCATTGTTATTAGGGAAAATTTGGACTCTTAATTTACCTGGACCCAAATTAATTAAAAGATAACAACATTGTTAATGGGGAAAATATATACAATATGTAATATTTCTCAGTCACATGCGGCCTCTTCAATTGTAACGAAAAATAAAAGGAATATAAATTACTGATTGTTTCCAGTAAGATCGTAATATTGCTCCTGTAATATATATCTTGATAACTTTAAACAGGCCCGATGAATCGGAGAGTATTCCGTTCAGGAACCTATGAAAAGGTACAAAAGTTGCTCGGAAAATAGGAAAAGTTTTCAAGTCTAAATACCCTACCTTTGGTGACTATCTTTGGTGACTTCTTTAGAGCCTACAGATAACTTAAATGTTGCACTTTAGTTATAATTCCCTGGATGAGTCTAATCTTAAACATATTCTAAAAATCATCAACAATACAAGTGAAAGTCCTTAGATTAATCCGAGCGCTTACTAGCTATGCCGCTGACTGATTATGCTTTTTATTTGTAGTCATCATTAATGACTTTCCAGCAATCGCGGCGAAAAGGGAAAAAAGACTGGGTAAGTCGTGGTCACAGAAAAAAGCAGAACGTCCAAAATTCCACAACGTCCTAGAGACAGAACGTGAAAAAGACCTTTTTTGAACACATGTTAATTTTCACTCGTAAGGGTATGGCAGCTCACCGAACTACATCCAATAAATGTATCGGAAACATACTTAGATTTGTTTTTAACCCTCTAGGCAATATAATTTTGTTCGGTGACCTAGCATACCCCACGAGTTCAAATTAACATGTTTTCAAAAAAAGGTCTTCTTCACGTTGTCTTTAGGTGGGTTAACTTTAAGACCCTGTGTAATTTTGGACATTCTGAGAACAGATTCGGAACCGCAAGAGAAAACTCACCCCGATCAGGGGTGATATTGACAGGATGTAGTATTGATCAGCCCTATCAAATGTGAAAATCTGACAGTGTAATGAACTACCCACGAAGTCCCGCTTGCTGCAAAAGTCTACCTGTAACATTGGCTATCAGGACCCTCCAAACCTATAAAAGCACACCGTATTGATGTTTAAGTTAGGAAATACACTATTTATTATTCTGACCAAAAGCAAAACATACGATATACAAAACGAATTGTTTTGTCAAGTGATATTTAAACATGGTTATCCAACGCCATGATACTATCCACGGTATAATAAATCTACCTACAAAAAATGGTCTAACGTGATATTGCGTTTCTTGCCCCAGACGGATGCCCAGTTATTTGGACAGATAATTTTCTCCCCATCATCAATTTTTATGGTACGAAGCCTATGACGTGAATATATCTTAAAGTCAAGAATGTTTAAATTGAAATCGTTATACCGAAAGCACCGACTTCCCCCTCGATTTATGACCAGTTGTATTATATTGACAAGAACTGTAGCTATATTGCCTAGAATAATTGTGCATTCTACGAGAACGACGGATCAACTGGATTCAACTATGCACAAGCCAGTTTAAAGGTGAATGGAAAATGTTGCCTCTTGCTAAAACAATCCTTCAAACTTTCCACATAATTTAATGAGTAATACTCGAGATAGGTAGAGATATGTTATCAATGTAAAGTTACTTGAAACATCGGTATATGAACAATATGGAAAATAAATATGAACAATATGTAAACGAATAACCGCGGTTTGTAAACAGATTTATTCAAGGTAATTACTAGGAATTTAGAAAATGCAATTAATATATATCGTATATATATATATCTGTTACATTCCGATACTAAATCGCGTGATTGCACTTTAAACGGTACCCGCTATGAAAACGGGACAATACAGAAATCAATGCGGGAAATTTGCTTAATCATCAAATTCATCAAAATTAACATCGGACTCATCTTCTTCTACATCCAAGTTATCAAGCTCAGCTTCCAAGTCTGCTACTTCCGATTCTGATATTACTTCAGGTTGGCTGGTAGGATTTGAGCCAGAATCGCCTTCATTTGCATATTGATTAAGACTTACGCCCTCCTGTACCATTGCAGATGATTGTACTTGAATATGCTCACATTTATCAATGGGCACGGCTTGTGATACTTCTATAAGGTTAACAATTGAAATATATTATATACTAGGCAACATTAACCAAATTATGAAAAATTAAAACTGTATATTTGTATGTCGAAGTTAACTGGAATTTGAATGTCCTAGAATTAATTCGATTATAATCGAAATTTCCGTTGCCTCAATATTTCCTGTTATATTATGATATATCAGCACTTTTTGTACGTTTCTTGTTTTTATGCCTAATATAACTAGCTTTTAATATTATATTATTAATATGGTTGATATTATATGCTCTTCGTTTCCATTTCTCTCCAAAACTAATCAATATTTTTAATGTAATATCCGGGGTTAGTTAGCTATGAGTTCATTCTGTGATTGGATATTTATACCTTGAAGATTAGTCGTTTCGAAGCCGCACACTAAGGATGAATGTAATTGCAGTAGTTGATAATGCCGTAGATAAGACCAAATTTAAATGTCATTTTTCAGCCGTAAATGAATTAAAAAAACTTGCGCCATTAAACTTTAGCTGTCTACTCAGTGTAATAATTAAAATTAAGTTATAATTACTATAAATAGTAAAATACGCCAAAAAGTGTATTTATTTTTCTCTCCACTTCCTTCCGATGATATGTTTCGGAGTTGCAGGCTTTACCATATCGTTTGGTAGATCTGGTGGACATTTTGGATCCGCTGCTGATAACAGATCCGCGCCGCATGCAACGGATTCGAACCCGTGAAACACAATGTTGGGGGTAATGGTGGAAAGCTGTTATCCAATCAAGGAACCACGTACACCACGCAGAGAAAAATCACAGAATTCTCCCCACCAGTATCACTGCCTATCACTTCATAATATTTAAATGTATTGATTAATACATCTCCAGTTATAAAATAAAAGGTTTAAGCGGAAAACGGACAGCACGTCAGAAAATCCAAAAAAAAATATTCATAAAAAAACAGGTTATGGAACATCACCTGCAATCCATACATCTTCGAACCCGCGAAACAGAATGGTGGGGCGGCTTTGGTGCTATCTTTAAACATACAGTACAAGACTCCACTTCCTTCCGAGGATGTGTTTCGGGGTTGCGAGGCTTTACCAGATCGCTTGTAGATCGGGTGGACATTTTGGGTCAGCTGTTGAAAAAAGATCCCCGCCGCATGCAACAGCTTCGAACCCGCGAAACAGAATGTTGGGGGTAATGGTGGAAAGCTGCCTATCACTTCATAATATTTAAATTTTTTAATAAATACATCTCCAGTTATAAAAAAATGTTTAAACGGAAGACGGAAAGAACGTCAGAAAATCCAAAAACATATTCATAAAAAACAGGTTATGGAAAATCACCTACAATCGATACAGCTTCGAACCCACGAAACAGAATGTTGGGGCAGCTTTGGTGCTATCGTTAAACATACAGTACAAGACTACACTTCCTTCCAAGGATGTTTTTCGGCGATGTGAGGCTTTACCAGATCGCTTGGTAGATCTGGTGGAGGTTTTGGGTCCGCTGCTGAAAAAAGATCCGCGCCGCATGCAACAGCTTCGAATCCGCGAAACAGAATATTGGGGGTAATGGTGGAAAGCTGCCTATCACTGCCTGTCACTGCATAATATTTAAATTTATTGATTAATACATCTCCAGTTATAAAATGTTAAACGGAAAACGGACAGAACGCCAGAAAATCCAAAAAAGCATTTTCATAAAAAACAGGTTATGGAACATCATCTGCAATTGACACAGCTTCGAACCCGCGAAACAGTATGTTGGGCGGCCTGGTGCTATCGTTAAACATAAAGTACAAGACTCCTTCCAATCTTTGAAAGCTAAGGCTAATACATTTTCTCTGTAGCTCTATCTCGCCATACGTACTACGTTTAGCAGTTTATCACCGAACGGAGTTTGATTTTTTTTTAAATAAAATTTATCACCGCAAATCCTAAACAATATCAAGGAAAATTAAATAATATTTATAATAATCCAGGGACAAGGGATTTTTTTTTCTTATCTCAATTTAAAATTTCAGAAAGAAATCTAACTATTTGCTACCAGACAATTTTCCAATTGTCTAAATTTGGTTTAACCAGTGGATATTGTGACGGGACAAAACGTAGAAAACGCTCTTCTTTCGCATGTATCTCGAGAATGAATGCACTGCTTCAAATTTTAACTTATTACAGGGTTTGCAAATACTTCTCAAACAAACTAGGTCCCAACTAAAAACGTTCAGTGTAACTAATTTGACAGACCAAAAGCTTTGTCTCGTTTTCGGTGAAAATCCAAGCGATTTGCAGAATGTAACTACAATTATCTTAGCCGTCGGACATCTATTTCAATCCAAATTTTCTCATTGTTTTGCCTTTGTACCATTGTCGTTATATACAAACAAATGGCGGTCTAACCATCCACAGAATAGATCCACACTGAAGCAATGTCGTTTTTTTGAAGAAAACCAACATTTTTCATTAAATATATATCAACAATTGCTAATTACAACTCCAATTATTTTAACCGTAGGAACTCAGTTTCAAGTTATTATTTGTTTTGGTATCATTGTTGGCTTCTGTTTCGTAATAATAATATATCTCATTAATTCGTCTTCATTTTCTAGATAGAATACTACTCTGAGATTGTCACGTTATTCGCCTAATAATAATAAACCTATAAATCGATTTTATCCATCTAACCAAAAGTCACGTGCGGAAGAGAATAGTATATAAGATTGGAGGCGGGAATATAAGAAGATTATATTTATTAGCGAATAGGAAATAAATAATTTCTAATAATACATATCTGTTGTTAAGCTAGGTACACTGAAACTTTTGGATTTTTAACCGAGGAAATTTCATTTGAATGAAATTTCGCGTGTATATCCGTTACATTATGATTTTTCATACTTTATCGGTAAGCATTATTAATCTAATTTTAACACCGCATAGCTTCCCTCGTCGGAAAATATTGTTCAGTTTTAGCTTGAGATGGAAAAGAAACAGTATCTGTCACGTTGATAAATGACCACTACGAGAATAAACATAAACTGATGAGGGAAATAATAAGATAATGAACGATGAAGACAGCACGATAAAGTCGGCACGACACAGAGCGGTGAATGCAGCACGGTTATTATTTTTAGTTATTGATATTATTATTATTTCTAACTATCAATTATTATTGATAACTAATCATATTACTAATAACTAATTACTTTAACTATATATTTACTGCCGATATATGGATACAGTGATTGGTAGTAACAGTGGTGAATCTGTCGGGTGCTCGCCCAGCGCCCGGGCTATAATTGGGAGGTAATAAGGAGGTTTCACAATTTATTGCCATAAATATGGCGACAAATTGCGAATCGATGATAAACGTCCACCGACTCCAATTGTGCTATAAGGGTGAGGCCCAAAGTACTGTGAATTCCTGCCCAGAGAAATTTGCGGCACTACGGTACATATGGAAGGTGAGTTTAGAGATTTTGGAGAGCCTGACTCAGATCCATGGAAGTAGGGACTAAATAGCAAATTCCATATTTCAAATTTTATTTTCACCATTAAAGTTGAAACAACGGATTTTGATGGGATTGTTTAGTGGTGCGCTTAGGACAAACACGAAAAAGTAGAAAAAGCGGTGCGTTTAGGTTTAAAGTGGTGTACTTAATCTAGTACAACTTAGTTCGGTGAACTGCCATGCCACCAGGAGTAAAAATTGACGTTTTCTTAAGTCAGGTAATGTCTAGTACACACGTTTTCTGTGTTTCTCTCTCCCGGCTTGTGTCTTTCTCGCCTGCCCTCTTATCATTCATCTATCGATAGAAAATATCGACATTACAGTGTTTATTCAATAAAAAATGTTGTGTAAGAGCTCAAACAGTCATGTTGTCATAAGACGAGACTAATGCAAAGGCTAAGTATAAGAATAATTTTAACTAACATCGAGTCCCACAGCAGTGATAATGGAAGTTAAAGTAGTAAACTGATTGGATGTTTGCCGGAGGAGAAAACGCTTTTGGTCTGCCAAATGCGTTATTTTTGGTCGAGACTTAGTTTGTTTGAAAGGTATTTGAAAATCCGGTACTAAACCAAAATGTGAGGCATATACGTTCATTCGGCCTCGAGATATTTGGAAAAGAAAGGTCCTCATGGACAATTTTATCCTAACGGTAACCACTAGTTAACCCTAATAAACGTATGTAGCTTTCATACCAATGAAAATTAACTGGGTTTTATTAGCAGAGCTATATCATAATGGTAATCAATTAACACTATAAGTCATGTTGGATTTAACTCAAAATTATAACCTTATCCTTGCACTCCATTTCCAAATGAACTTCCACCATTCAAATCACCTTGCATTATTTTCTTATATTCTTCGTGTGCGTTATCCTCCTTCGTGATATCTTCACCTTCGAATCTGATAGACTCCTCAGTCATATTTGCATCCATAATTGCCTCGGCGTCGCCATAGACCGACGCAAATTTCGTCTTAAGCGAGGTCATATAAAATGTCTCGTCAACAAGCGACTGCTCAAATTGGGAGAATAAATTTGGATATTTGTCCGGGCTTGCGACCGCTTCTGCTTTCTTACCAATTAAAGTTGCTAAAAATTGGGTCCGTAACTACATATATATAATTAATACCTTTCCATTGTTCAGTTACTTTAGCAGCTTTTGAAGGTAAATAAGTTCGGCAGAACATTGCTGCTTCAGGAAAACGATTTGCGATTAATAGGAGATTTAGACAGTTGTCCAAATTACTTGTCAGCATATTTGACAAGAACGCAACATTGAACTTGCCTTCTTGCTCTGCATCTGAATTTTGTTCAGTGAAAGAATTATTAGTCGACTCACATAATTGGGAACGTATCCCTAATGTAAAAAATAAGTGAAAACGCTTCGAAAACATTGGAGCTTTGTGGCAGGGATTATGTGGTCTATATTATTTTAAACGCTCTGCGTAAAACTTAATTTTATATCAATCGGAGTCACCTTCGTGTCTTTAATTCATATAAGTATATGTATCGTTGTCCGAGGATATTATATTAACATTCCATGATCGTATTTTATCTATAGAATGGAAATTTTTATTGCAAATTATTTTACGGTCTAAAAATCAATGTTTTTCTATTAATAAATCTCCGGCGCGGGTAAGCGCACAACGTCGGACCTAACCAATCCTGAAAACCTACTGGAAACAGAATCGCATAAGAAGATTATTGACCAATCAATCAATCAACCACCTCGGCTACAATTCTGACTTAAGTGTGAAAAACATCACTAAAAGTGCAATATCTTAACAACAAGAAGAATACATAGAATTATTGTTTTTTGGCTTGAATCACGGATAGACTTTCTATGAACAATTTTAAATTCTAACTGCTGAGGCTAAGCATCAAAAACTGTTGCCATCTTTGCGCTAAAAAAATCACAGCGTCCAATTGTTTACAAGAGGTAACCATTTAGCTAAGTGAATAGCTAATGATAATCAATAGGGTTTGGCCTCACGATCAAAGTTTTACATTACCAAAAGTGCGTACAATTGATTCTACTGAAGCTACGGGTTTTTTTATGGGTAATTCAAAACAGTGAATTATTGTCAATATATTGTGATCATAACTTGCGAGGAATCAATTGTACGCATTTTTTGTAATGTAAAAATATGATCCTGAGGCCAAACCCTATAACATATCAAATTGCAAGGGTATTTGATAGATTTTGTCATAGACCCGTTATGTAGTTAAGTCAAAAATGTGACTTCGTGAAGTATGTCGGATTGGTCCGAATTCTTAACACGTGGCCCAGTTATAGGCCAAAAAAGGTACAAATTTTCAAAAAGTCACAAAATTACGAATTTTTTATTGCTGCAAAAATCGAACCGGAATAAACCAGCCAAGGTGCCAATGTATGTTCAGTAACTATTTGAGTCAAAACAGATGCAATTAGTGGTATACTAGAGGGGGGTCTAAATCAAGGGTATCTATTTTGGCCATGTGACTTTCGAGGTCCATAGCTTTAAAGAAAATAATCGCAGTATGTTTTCGATACATTTATTGGATGCCCAGGTGCCTAATTAATCTAGCACGAGTTACTTCGGTGAGCTGCCATACCCCATGAGTTAAAATTAACGGTTTTATAAAAAAGTTTTTTTTCGCCTTTTAGCGGTTTTTGGGCAAGGAAAAACTCTAGCAGAACCTCTAAGTCCCGTTAACCGACATTTTGCAGGACCAAAGGTCCACTATTAGTCAGTCGCGGCTGGTAATCATATGGTATATAACATCTGCGTATAGACCTCAAGCGGAGTTTGAAATACAACTGTATATAATGACTGAAGCTAATGAGTGAAGCTGTTCACCAAAATCGTTCTAAAATGTCATTGAACGATGACAAAAAATGTGATAGATGTCACTTAAAAGTTGAACACAAAAGCTGTATGGTTGATTTTATGGAAAAAATCCGTCGGTTAACGTGACTGATGTAGCTAAATAGTTCTCTGAACGTTGGTGAAAGAAAATTTGTACAAAATTACATCCGGTTCTCACAGAAAGATTTACGTTCATCCACTTATCGCTCAGCAATTCGAAAATGCGTCCAAAAAATACCAAGATATTAAAAAAATTCTAGAACTGAGGTTTTCCCACAATTGGTGGCAATCATTCAAAAGACGAAGAGGTATAAAATACAAAAATATCTGTGAAAACCGAAAATGAAACCGAACGAGAAAGGCTCATCGAAATAATCAAGGAATATCCTGACGATTTAGTATAAAATTTTGATGAAAGTTGTATCTTAACTGATTTTCTTGGTGATCAGTCACTTCATACAAAAGAAACAGAGCGTAGCTTGCAAAGGAGACATGACAACAAACGTTTAACAATGGCATGTTTTTGCAACAAGGCCGGTTAGGTTTGTAGGCCAATCTTCGTTGTTAATAATTTTAGCCGGTGTCAGACATGTCAGATAAATTCAGCATCGAAACATTTTGCCCTTGAGTCTTTCAAAAAGCTCGATGTTTAGCGAACAACAAGTGGCTGATGAAAAAAAAACACTTTGGTCCTCGATAATGTCTCGGGACACAAAATAGATTTCTCTCGCTTTCCGAATCTTCAAGTTGAATTTATTGCTCCGAATATGACTCGTTGGTTACAACCACAAGATCAAGGTCTCTATCAAACCGTGAAAGAACGTTTCAAAAAATACGTCAATAATTTTGTTGTCCAGAACAAAGGAAAAAGCCCGACCTTAGCTGAACGATGTGTTGCAATTTCTGACATAATGCTTGATCAAAATAAAGAATTACTCCACGCTTACTGGAGAATAAGAACCAGGAAATGACGAACCAATTGCTGACAGCGGTGAAGTAAATCTGTATACACTGAACCGCGTGTATTGAAACAAAATCTCTGCTCAACTATCTTGTTAAATAGAATTAAGTTTAAAAATACAAAAAATATGAAAAAAGTAAAAATGATCGTTAAAAAGGTACTAATCAAAAGAGGGTACCTGTATTTGGTTTCCGAATGTCGCAGAAAATATGATATTTTAATAAAAAAACAGTTTGACTTTACTCCAACTCTTACCTGGCCTGGAATTCCCTATGGTCGCATGCCATTCCTGTTAACCAGTAGATACCACTTTCGTGTGGCCCATTTGACAATCCAATTTTCACTTGCATTTTTCTCGAAAACCATACATTGTAAAGTTTTGAAGTTTTAACTCATTGCCGATCTAATGGTATTTCTCATTCCAAAACATCTCTTTTGAACGCTTCTAGCAGCGCCGAATTCGTGGACAACCTTATGTCAATTACATTTTCCACTAAAGCCACGCTTCTAGAAAACTAATCTCCAAATTAAATAGATATATTTTTTCTCGAAGGGTGAAGGTAAATATAGAAAAATACAGTTTTCGGGGTATTAAACTAGTTAAAGTTGCTAAAAGTTATTATTTTAATAAATAATTCTCTCTGCCACACTTGTGGTATCTACAAGTGTGGTATCTACCACTAGTATAGTAATCACTGGTTAATCGTCGTAACCAGGACTTAATTGGCCACTTGTTGAAAATTGAATGTTTTAATTTTTGGTGAAAATTGCCCAAATGTTGTGTCCATTTCGACTTCATGTGGAGCCCGATACAGACAAGATAGGAATACATTTTTTACATATCTTTTGATATATGCTAATATATTTTCAAGAGTGAAAAACAAAATTAATAAAAACAACCGTTTAGCCCCAGATATATATGTATCATTAGAGAAGAACGCAAAAAAGAGAAAATCTTATTTTCGACTCAATTTTAATTTAAAATAGAAAAGTCGATTTGAACATCCTGAGGACTCAATATAACGGCTTAACCCTCTGGGCAAAATTTGCGTCGAAACGCAATGGAATACATTTTTGTTCGCGTCCCCCCGACCTCCTGTTGTGTTATTCTCGGACCATCTAAGTTTTTAGACTCTGGGTTTTTTCCGCTGGGATTTGGTTCAGAAATCACCTTTAAAAATCATTC
>SCLF01037396.1:0-12179 GCA_004367975.1 Mesochordaeus erythrocephalus
AACTTAAGGTGATGTCCAATCTAATTTAACCAAGTAATCGAGAGAAACAATCAAATGGTCCAATATTGCTTTCCACTTACGCCGTAAACATGTCATCAGATTATAATTACTTCATTTATTACATGAGATAAGTATAGATATTCGACTGGTATATCAATCCATCATGTTCATCAAGGGTTAACCAATTTTTATGATATTTAGCACTAGGTTTATATTCAATTTTTTAAATTATGGTCGCTTTTATGATATAGGGTCACCAAAATTTGGGGACTTTTGTTCCTATAATTTTATTATTATACATAAAATATACATAAAATTATTCATCATATATACATATATTATTTATTATAATGTCTGCGTCAATTAATGCGGGTAATGTTAATATAATATAGTTTATCTATTACCATAACAGATGTGTGCTAAGCTGTTTTCACGGTTATGCGTCTGTTTTAATTGTATGACGCGAATATAAATATACGTATCCTTGTCACGTGGACGTTATGTTAAAATTCCATAAGCGTGGTGTATGGCTAGAATTAAATATATTGTTTACTGGCATCTCGCAAAACCTGGAAATTTCAATAGTTTATCAATAAAAAATACGTGTTTTCTCTAAAGCGTACACGTTACCCTTAGGTCTCAAATCCACAACGAGAAGAGATACACTCCCAAACTAACCCTTCAGGTAGAATCGCTAAAAGTCGAATATCTAAACAATAAGAGAAATTCAGAAAATTTTGGGCTGGAATCAAAGATAGATTTTCTATTCCTGATTTTAATTTCTAACTTCTGGGTAATAAGCATAAAAAACTGTAGCTATTTACAGTACCACTGCGCTCCAGTTTTTCCAAGAGGGTTAACTCTCTTGTAAGAAGTTGCCACGATGTGAACAGTTTTTTCTTATTCAAATATTCCACTTTTAATGAAATTTGTTACCAGATTTGGCTGAAAACGGCACATATTGTTGATATTTAACCCTCTTGTAAAAACTGGAGTGCTGTCGTTTTTGGAGCACAAAAATGGCCACAGTTTTTGAATATTAGTCCTAAGAAGTTAGAATTTAAAATTGGGTATAGAAAATTTACCCGTGATTCCAATCAAAAACATAATTCTCTGTATTCCCCTTGTTGTTAATATATTCTACTTTGAGTGATATTTTTTGAGCCAGAATTCTAGCCGAGAATTCCGCCTACGACTAGACAATATACCGAATAGTGTCTAGTCGTAGGCGGAATTTCCGCCGGTCTAATTCGTTAAATAGATATTTATCCGAATAAAATTCAATTTCTTTTTCTGATAATGCCTAGATGAGGAGTAACCAACATATTTTCTCAGTATCAAACATTTAAAACACACATTATATTTGGAGAACATGGAACTGGAAAAATAAGAATAATTAAAGGTAATATTTTGAAAGCGTTCTATATGGCAACATTTGAGTGTGGCTGGAATTTTTTGCTGGAATGTGGGGGTTAATATTTACATTATAAATAAATCGTTAAAATGATGTGATGCAAATGGAAGGATATTTATATTCTATATTAATGCAAAATCATATAAACCAATTCCGGCACGCATGCAAAAGCTGGTTTGGACAATTTCGCTGAGTTACCAAGGGGGTTAAGATTTGAAAAATATATCCGTCACTGATATGGCTGTCCTCTTTAGGTGCCTGGGCACACTGTTCAAACTACGGGTTCCAGAAGTTAAAAGGGCTGCCTGGTTAAGGGTAAGAGGGCTCCGATGAATCGGATCGTTTCGTAGATTATCTTGATGCTTCATTTGAAGTTCCTAATAAAAACACGATATTAATCCGGATACAGGTTATACAGTAGATAGCATTTCGCGTTTTTTACGTATATCCTATATCAGCCTTGAGTGCTGCTTTTGATTATTAATGCCTAAATTTAGGCTTACAAAAGTGGTCAAAATCGACAATAATCAAAAGCAGCACTCAAGGCTGATATAGGATATAAAACCCTGGCTCACATAGCCTTTATTTCTCATTTTTCTCGAAAACCATACATTGTAAATATTTGTATGTCTTGGTTGGTACGTCTTTATCTCTAAATTCCATTTTCAACCGTATTTAGATTTTCTTAGCTAAAAAAAATAATTATAACTAATATAATGCCCTGAAAACTGTAGTCAACTAATAGCCTAAATTAATCGACAAGGATTTCATCCGGCTAGGAAGAAAGGTGCTGCGAGAAATCGGCCGAGGCTCAATAGAAAGCGTTCTAGTCGGGATAAATTCAACTATTGTCCATGTAACACTTCTAGAAGAGTGATCTCCAAATTAAATAGAAAGTTGGAGGCTTTCGCCATCTACCGGTAAAAACTCCATTAAATAATATGTATTCCAATCACGACAAAGAAATACACCACTCTAAACGTTAACGTGCCAACTAAACGTTAACGTGACACTTTTTCTAACCCCAAAGTGGCACGTTAACGTTTAGAGTGCTGTAGTATTTAAAGGTAACAAACTATGTACTACGCTCCCTTTGGACGCTAATGTACTAACACCAAATATATATCATTATATCGGCAATGGATAAGTTTTTAATCGTGCAAAAGTTCAAAAGGATACAATGTATGGTTTTCGAGAAAAATGAAAAAGAGACCCCAATTGTCATTTGATTCAGGGTGACGTCTACTGGTTAAATGATTATATGAACTGTTTTATTACTATTAAATCCAAATAACCGTACCGTTACGGTAATTAATATTTAATGAAATTTCTAGCTAACATTTTATTATTCCAGACACCATAATAATTAATAAATTACCGTTTGGTCTGAAGCCCAATGTAATACGTCGCATGGCCAATTAGACGTCTCCAAAAATTGATATCATTTTTGATTAAATTAACATCGTATATATTTCAAAATATTCAAGGTCCTTCAATAGACGAAAAGCGCCTAATCGTGAGACGTTTATATATCCCTTACCCTCCTGATGTATCGTTGAAACAACGGGTGTGCATGTGAGGCGCTATGTAGCAAATATTATTAAGGATAGGGAAAATCGCGTTTTCTCATTTTCATGTCTATTAAATTCGTAAAGCCACACCCTTACAGATTACTGTAGACAACGCGAGGTATTCGTTATACGTACGATTGTTGAATCTAAAGCCAAAATGGAATTGACTCAAGTCTGATAGGTGAATATAAAGCCAAATAGATGACATTCCGTGTGATCGTCTAAAGCAAAGCTATTTTATTTTCAAACATTTTGAACGTATGATTAGAGGTTATAGGCTTATAACGATAATTGCTCAGAGGGAATGTGTTCTAGAATCAAATACCGTCCTATTCTCGTTCCAATTGATTCTAAAGAAAAGGGCCCTTGCTTTAGACTATCACGAGGAATGTCATCAAATGGCTTTAAATTCAACTCTTTTGGTATCATTACCAATACCTTCAAAATAACGGTTACTATTTAACAGGTACAAAATAAGTATAGAAAAGAACTACACAAAAAAAGTCATAAAATATATAAAACAATATATACTTAGGAATCCTTCCTAAATTCAAAAAATTACCTTTGTAGTGATATTGAGAGCCTGATGATCGATAGACGAGACAAAATCATCCAAGAATTTATTATCCTCCATACGCGTCTTGGCTATAGTTTCAGCCATTTGCTTGAGGATATCATCCTTTTGTTCGTCTCGAGTAACTTGAGCTGTTAACAGTGCAATGACTAAAAATAATTATAAATTTGATCAAAAAAAACGTGAAATTAGTTATTTAATAGAAATAACACATGCTAAAATTTTTGCTCTCAAATTTAAAAACCCGTTTATTCAATAGTGTTTAATATTATATTTGTATGCCCTCGGTCAAAAAAGGTTATTTGAATTCAAAATTCAAATCTCTCGTTTTTCGAGCCCCTGCTAAAATCGACTACACTCCTACTTTAAACTTTTTCTTCACCCACCCCAGAATAAATTATGTTTGGATATATCCAAAGATCTTTAACTCCAGGGGAGCCGCAGGAATAAGTAACCGAATCGACACGTTTACAAGTGGTGCACATTTGTCCAGAGGCGTCCTCCCCCCCCCCACCTAGAAGAAGTAAACTACACGTATAGCAAACTTAGCTAGTCTGATAGAGTTTGTTCTTGCGGTTGGTGTCAGCGTTCGATTATATTGCGAAAATCTACCGCGGGTATTCCTTCTACGTCGAATCGAAAGTACAAGCAGACCCATTCTATGAGGTGGAATTTACCAAAGCTGCCAAGGTAAAATTAGACACCCACATCTACAGAAAGCTCCAGGATAAAGATATCACAACATAGGCAAACCTGCGAGACTACCTGAAAATAAATCATTCGGCACAGCTGGATAATTACCAGTACTTATCGAAATGCTGGAATGACACCAAGAAGGGAAGTGAATCCTGGGCAGAATATGGACCTCGATTACACTTCAGGTTGGAAAGCGCAGCTTCCAACATCTATAGAAATTACAAGAAGCGCACTGATGGCGAGGGACAGCCAATAGTAAAGAATGCGAAGCTTCCTAAAACAATAGCTGCAGTATCGGAAGAGTTGCAGACTGAGCACAAAGAAGCCGTTCAACAAGAACATGCTAATAGTTGGCGAGTCGCTTTCGCCATGATAGGTTGAATGTTAGTGGCACAGTCAACTAAAAACGCCAATCAAAACCTATACACCCACATTTATAATGGGGTTGTGTCCGACTTATCAGAGGTAAAGGATATGGTGGACATACCTGCACAACATAAGAACCGCTCGCACTATAAAACAAAACGCAAACCGTTCCCCACCAACATCAGACTGAATCTCGTGTTGACAACATAAATCAGAATCCCCACCGGAGCAATGACCGAGGCAACATCCAGTCTCCAGACAATAGGATTACCAGAAATAGTTACGACATCATCGACGAAACATCCAGTCTCAGGACAACATGATTACCCGGAATAGTTATGACATCAGACAGAACTATAATAGAAACTGGCAAGACAATTTAAATAAAAACAATTCGAAACAGTACTCGGATAGAAAAGGTGCTTACCAGGGAACCAATGAAGAGAAGTACGACGACCATTACAGTTATCACCCAAGGGATTTTTGAAATTGACCAGTTTTGTTCGGGCGCCTAAACTGGCCCAAGATAACCATAATAATAATAGTATGCTGCATAACCGCACACCCTTTATACGCTGTACACTTTTATCTAACAATATTGAGTTCTCGCAAATTCTCATGATGGACACCGGTTGTACCGATCCAATATGAACGCCAGCGTTAATGGTGCTACTGGTATCTCGCCACACCAAGTAATTTACGGCAGAGCTAAACCCAAGTAAATTACTTGGGTTACCAGGAGTACCTAATTAAAAGATCACCATAGAAAATCCGATGTCATACTCCATGAAAATAGGAGCAGAACTTTTTGATGTAAGAAAATAAAGCAGCCGACAAGGTTCTCATAAAGGAAGTGACCCAAAAGTTTGCAGATCCACTTGTGGCTGGAGACAAATGCTTACTCTTCCGAGAACAATCCACTGAAACGCAGACTACAAAACTACCGTGGCTAGACGGTTATAAAGTTTTGAAAATAAATGGCGTTGTGTGCCAGTTGTTAAACGTGAAAAGTGGACAGACCGATTGGGTCCACAGGATTCACGTCAAAAAATAATTTCCCGCAGTCATCAGCAATAAAATACCTTATTGCAACTACCGGTAAGGTCGTCATCCCGGGTAAGGAGACAGCCGGATGGACTGCACTATGGGAGGAATTTCCAACAATGCTATCAAGTTTTCATACTTCAAATGCCCCAAAGTCTACTGCCAGACGGAGTCCCGAAAAGGTTATGCATTATCCGAAAATTATAATAATTGATTTCCTTATGGAGGTACTGCGATCGCTGGACTTCCGGACACAGTGAGACGATAGCGAAAAAATAAATGATTATGTATCCTACTATTGCTTACAGCCCGCCGTATTTTACGCCCAACAATATAGGGGGGATGTAAACATTGTTTATAAATGTTTAATATTATATTTTTATACCCTCGGGCTAAAAAAGTATTTAAATTCAGGATTCAAATTACTCGTTTTTCGAGCCCCTGCTAAAATCGACTACACTCCTATCCAGAATAAATTATATTTGGATATATTCAGAGATCTTCAACTCCAGGGCAGCCGCAGGAAGATAGTTAACGATACGCCACGTTAATTCACGTAATTCAAAAACCAAGTGGTAAGCTAGCATAATTGGGTTGCTAAAGTGGAGAGAAAAATTAGGGTTAGCGTATACATTTTGAGCGTGTTAGATTCTAATTGCGCATAGACCTAATGCCGGGTGTTATATCTATCCTTCGCTCAAAAATTAGTGGTACTCGAGTCCGGTGCGTCCCTTAAACGTATTATAAATCCTCGATAATTCTTACTTCCATCACGCCGGACACACAGTGCAAAACATCGTTGACATTCGTACGTTTCCTTGATATTTAAAATCTTCATTACTTCAGCTGAGTGAATTAACCCTTTGAAGACGAGATCTTCTCGTTTATCCTTACGTCCAGAATTAACTCGTGATGGAGTTCTACTGGATGACTTATCCCTATTGCCCTTCAGACTTTTTTTCCGTTTGCAGACAACGATAATGTCACTAAAATATCATCAATCCAGAGATCAGTTATTTAATCAAACCTGAAGACTAAGATACACATTTTATCGCCAATCTTGACGGATAGGACAGACGAGGATTCCGCAACCGTACAGTTAAACCGGAAGTGATACATCCTTTGTGCTGAAAGTATGAGATTTGGAGCTCCTTCGATTTCGTTGAACACGTCAAACATTGCGTAATGCTCATCCGCTTGTTGCTTTTTGTCATTAACCTAAACAAAAATCTAGAGGAAATCTGAAATCCGCGAAAACGAGAGGGTGTTGCCAAGAAACAATGCAACTCGAAACAATTAAAAAGTTTTTTTTGATGTTTTGAAATTTTGGTATTATGATCCGTTATGGTATCACCATCTATATTACTACTACACTAGTGTCTAGAGTGCCCCCCGGGTCTGGGTAGCAAAATGTCACTTAGTGGGTCTCAAATTTTAAGGATATTTGATAGGTTTCTCATAGACCCTTTATATAGTTAAGTCAAAAATGTGACTTCGTGAAGTATATCGGATTGGCTCGAAATGGGGCTTATTCGACGAGTCATGACTCCGGCTTCAATTCGTCGCAGAGGACCGACATCGAATTCTTAAAACGTTACCCAGTTATAGGCCAAAAAAGGTACACATTTTCAAAAAGTCACAAAATCACGAATTTTTTATTGCTGCAAGGTCCCAATGTATGTTGAGTAAAAATTTGAGTCAGAACAGATGCAATTAGTGGTATACTGGGGGGGGGTCGAATTCAAGGGTATCGATTTTGGCCATGTGACTTTCGAGGACCATAGCTTTAAAGGAAATAATCGCAGTATGTTTTCGATACCTTTGTTGGATGCCCAGGCGCCTAATTAATCTAACTCGATTTAGTTAGTTGAGCTGTCATACCCCATGAGTTAAAATTAACGGTTATATTCACCTTTTAGCGGTTAAGAATTCGGGGTCGATCGAATGAGAAGAAATGTAGCTGTCATCCATGCGCATCGAATGAGTCCAATTTCAAGGAAAATCGGACAGTTTAAAAAATGTGAAATTGTATGGCAATTTAATATTTCGCAATTTTTAAACTGTCCGATTTTCCATGAAATTGGACTTATTCGATGCGCATTGATCACATCTTCCATGCTCCACTGAGTTAAAATTAACTCTTTAAAAAAGGTCTTTTTGACCTGGTTGTCTTTAGAGGGGCGTTAACTGTACGAACGCGTATACATTTGTAAATTCTGAAAATAGATTCGGAACCGCAAGAACAAACTCTATCAGACTGTCTAAGTCGCGTTAAAAGTTTAGATGCCATTTCAAGGGGGCGGGGCACTTTGGACAGGTGTGTCTAGACACTAGTGTATCACTGTTTCGAATCCAATGAAAAATTACCGTAGTCGTGACTTCTTTGATGTTTTTAATCGCTTTCTGTAAATCGCCCAAGTCAGCATGATGTGGATTAAAGTTTTCCGTCCGTTTACGCAACTCTTGCAAGAGTAGAATATATCGAGGTAGACGTTGCATTGGCAATGATAAAAGGGCTGATATTGCGGTCAATAATTTGTATTTGCTCCGATTAAGAAAACAAACCATATTTAGACATTTAACTCCAGTGCACCGTTTGAGTCTTTTATAGCTCATTCGCCAGTTTTTTGTGTTTTCTCGAAACTAAGCAGATCTAGGTCAACAAATTAATCTGAAAAACTTCGTAAACGGTTTTCTGAAAAATTTCTGAGAGAGCACATAGATGTTAATAACCTGGTCAATTTTTCGACGTAAATTTTAGGATTTTTAATTTTTACGTCAACTTTGACCGTCCAAATCTTATTTGTTTTATGCAGTTGCTTCGAGTCAGATTGTTAGTGAACATACTTTGGGATCTGGGCATGTTTTCTAAATCATAGGAGATCGAAAAGTGAAACATTCGTGATTTTGTCAGTTTTTGAATATTTGTACTTTAGGAATTCCATTTTTGGGCTATAACTAGGCCACGTGTTAAGAATTCGGGGTCGGCCATTTGATAGGAATTGAAGCTGGAGTAATGACGCGTCGAATAAGCATACATAACAGGTTAGGAATTCGGGATCGACCACTTGAGAAGAAATGTAGCTTACATCCATGCGCGTCGATTGAGACCAATTTCGGGGAAACCGGACATTTTTAAATATTGTGAAATTGTATGGAAAAAATTAGATTTCGGGAAATATGTCCGATTGGCTCGAAAGTGGACTTATTCGACGCTTCAATTCTTCTCAAAGGACCGACCCCGAATTATTAATACGTAGCCTAGTTATAGCCCAAAATCACGAATTTTTCACTTTTCGATTTGGTATGATTTAGAAAACATGCCCAGATCCCAAAGTATGTTCACTAACAATTTAACTCGAAACAACTGCAAAAAAAATAAAGTTTGGGACGGTCAAAGTCTATTTTGGACAATGTGATTTTCGAGGTCCATAGCTTTAAAACAAATAACCGCAGTACCTTTGCGATACTTGTATTCGATGCCCTAGGGTCTACTTAATTTAGTACAATTTAGTTCGGTGAGTTAAAATTGAGTTAAAATTAACGTTTTTATAAAAAAGGTCTTTTTCACGTTGTCTTTAGGGGGCTTAATTCTGAATCACAAGGAAAAACTCTATCAGAATCACTAAGTCTCGTTAACCAATCAGCTACTCCCAGCGATATGGGGGGGGGGTGCTTTTGACAGGCGTGTATTATATAAAAACCGATAAATACCTCCTTATGACCGATTTCCTGACAGTGATTGGCGGCAGTATGTCCCTTTGGCCAAACGAGCCTTACAAAAAGCATTGAATTTAGGATTTGCTTGTTCAAATAACTTGATCATGGAAAGCGCATTGTTTAGATAGTTGATGTATGGCGGATAAATTTGCTCAAATTGACTGTAGTGATTTAACATACACTGTCCCATTCGGGATTTTATACTCCAATTCTGAAGAAAACGCTATGTATAGACACAGTCTGATGTTATTGTAGTACCTTTATTTTACCAATAATGTTAAAATGTTCAACTTACCTAATATCGTAGTTGAACCAGAAAGCGACGAAATTAACTACCGTGTAAAGCAATAAACGATAGCCGACTCGTCGAGTAACGCTTTAAAAAATCGAGCAACTTGATTGGATGAAATAATATAAATATATTTGAATTCCGAATGTACTCATCTCTAGGATAAACTGACTGCGCCCGTTTTAACCAAATTTAGCTCGAAAAATTTCATTAAAAGTGGAATATTTTAATAAGTGGAGAAAGATTTTGAAAATTTATTACATCACTAAAATCACTGATAGATTTTTTATCAACAGTAAAATTTCTAATTTATGGGTGATTACCACCAAAAATAGAGAATATGTATCATAATTTACTGGCTGGTTCCCCCGCTTCACATATTTGTATAAATGTTTAAATAATTAGAAAAACGTTTAAATTGTATTTGTCTAACAAGTTGTGTCTTTGGCAACAAGGTCATCAAAGATGAAGTAAACCGTGAATTTGTTAAAATGTGATCGGGAACTATATTACAGAAATCTTATGATCCTACACTACCCCCTTAAGACAGAACGTGAAAAAGACCTTATTTTGAAAAAACGTTATTTCTAACTCCTGAGGGCATGGCAGCTCACCGAACTAAATTGTACTAGATTAAGTAGGCCCCACGCTATTAAAGTTATGGACCTCGAAAGTCACATTGCCAAAATAGTATTCCAGTAGTATTTTTAGTGAACAAACTTTAGGATCTTGGCATGTTCCTTAAATAATAAACAAATCGAAAAGTGACAAATTCGTGATTTGGCACTTGTTGAAAATTGTGTACTTTAGGAATTCCATTTTTGGGATATAACGATGTCACGTGTCAAGAATTCGAGGTCGATCCTTTATGAATATTTGAAGCGGGAGTAACGACGCGTCGAATTAGCCCACTTTCGAGACAATCTAACCTCTAACCTACCGAAATAACATTTTTGACTTCTAGAGCCTATAACTACATGACGGGTTAGGAATTCGGTGTCGATCACTTGAGAATAAATGTAGCCGCGCGCGTCGAACGAGGCTAATGTCGGGCCAAAATATTGTGAAATTGTATGGCAATTAGAATACGAAAATTTTATTTCGTGAAGTACGTCCGATTGGCTCGAAACTGGGCTTATTCGATGTTTCATTACTCCGGCTTCAATTTTCTCCTAAGATCGACCTCAAAATAATGACACGTATTATCATCATAGCCCAAAAATGGAATTCCTAAAGTACACAGTTTTCAACAAGTGACAAAATCACGAATTTTTCACTTTTCGGGTTTTTTTATGATTTACGAAACATGCCAAGATCCCAAACGTGTTTTCAAAAAAGGTCTTTTTCACGTTGTCTTTAGGGGCGGGGTGTTAACTGTACGACGCCGTATAATTTTGGATATTTTGAGAACAGATTCGGGACCGCAAGGAAAAACTCTATCAGGCTCACCAAGTCTCGTGATGATGGTATCGGGTATTACAATAACACTATAGAGCATGAACTTATTGTAAATAGTATAATAATATAATATTATATATCACCTATTGGCCGTTCTACCCTTTTTATAGTATACTGGGAGAGAATTTTTAAGAAAATTAACAAATTTAAAAATGGTAAGACCTGGATGACCTTGATGGTCTTGTATCCGATCTATTAGACTTTTATCAATTATAATACTTTATAACAACGTTTTATACAATAACGTGAAGGTTATCCCATTTTTGGAATCCGATTTGGAATATTCGGTACATTAACGGAGACAAACAAAATTCTATTACAAAAAGGATACAAGGGGCCATATGGGATATATATACAATAAAACTTACGTCCAGAACAGCTTTCATATCGGCCTCGAGTGTTTTATGTAAACTAATAATTTCCGGTAGATTTCCAAATATTTGTTTGCAATCAGTCTTGTTAATCAGATGGTTTTCTTCAAGTGGCGTTTTATACTCCTTTATTAAATACTCCAGAAGTTTCACGTAATTTTTTTCTTTTATGGATGACGATGAGTTTTATTATGATTTTTTAGTCAATTTTTTAGTCAATTCTCCGTAAAAAAATTATTTTTCGGGAATCGAGAAGCTCAACCCCTCATTACAAAAAGGATGACCGAGATCCATTATGGGATATATCGTATATTACAGACGATATATCATCCATGCCTGTGTCATAAAGCTCAGCAGCGACCATTTTGGAAGTATCTTTTTTCTCTTGTTTGGCTTTCTCCGTTTCGCGTCCTTTGTTACCAACAATTGAAGACTCTATACACCTTCGATCTTGTTCAATTTCTTCCTCAGTTACGCCTAAATGTCTTGCCAACGACAGGATGGTGTTTATTCTTTTAACCGTTTTTAGAAAATAATAAATTAATAATATTTCATTTATATTGAAAGGATTGTAAATATTGGATTTAAGAGCTAACGAGATGTATATCCCAAATCCGAACAATGTGTCCGTGGTGATGTACTAGACTATTCTGAAGAATTATGCTTGTGAATGAGT
>SCLF01037507.1:0-12177 GCA_004367975.1 Mesochordaeus erythrocephalus
ATAATTATTAGTTTAGAGTTAGAAGCAAACTAATAGCAATGAAATTCCAAATTATCGTCGTCTCGATGGACAACACTCCTTTTTAGATAGTACCAGGATTAAAGGTATTTTTAGCAACATAAATGTGTCTAAAATACCCCCCACGGGTTAATGCAAATAGCTGGCACTACGGCCAGTCCTCTTGTCTTAGGAGTTACGAGAATTCGACGCCTGACTGGCCCGGTCCCAAATGTTTCATTACATTGAGAAGTCTGGTTGTATTTGGAGTTGTTTACGAGGCTTATGACAAAGCATGACATTTCCCGGAGTATTTATTGAGTGCACTACAGCTAATTACAGTACATTTTACATCCTGTTAACCCCCCCCCTACAAAAGGGATTAGACCTAGAAAGAAAAGGGACCGATTTTTATAATTAAATTTTGGAATACAATTCGAAATTTGATAAACTTCGTCTTAGATTTCGAAATTTCTAAACAGATTTCGGAATGACGTAATAATTTTCATCAAAAATAGTTGTGTAATAGAATTTGAAATTTCAAGAATTTCTACATAGATCTCGAAACTTCCAAAATATCGTAATTATTATTCCTAATAGATAACGAAATTTATGAATACCTCGACAATTTCCTCGACAATAGATTTCGAAATTACATAATAATTACCTTTCGAACTTAAAACCTTTCGACTCAAAACCTTTCGACTCAAAACCTTTCGACTCAAAATCTTTCGACTCAAAACCTTTCGAGCCAAAACCTTTCGACTCAAAACCGCCACCCGATAGAGATTTGGTATATACGTTAACGCTGACTTGATTATTTTTGAAATGGAGATTGACATTTACAATCCGCGCATCCGTTTCCTGCCGGACCTTGGCCTTGACCATCTACCGGAGCGCCGGCGGCCAGTGGTTAAACGAGCAACATATAGAGTATGTTGTCGAGGCGCCATTTTTATGAACTCTCTCAGCAGTTTGGTAGAAAAATTTCGCCACAAAAGGGCTTAACGTAATTAGAATCCGCCAGCCTGGCGACGTGGGGGGTCACTGCCATTTCAGCCAAACATTCCGAATCGGCGCCAATGCGGAGGCCAAGATTCTTTTTCGAGTCTAAACACCGATTTGTAATCACTGCCGCTACGTCAACCGTACTGATTATCGGTCAGTCGATTGACGAGGCGCTACACTCAACGATTATTAAAAGCTACGCGACTTGCAACGCAACTGTTACGGTTACACAGCAATTTTTGCTTCGACTGAAAAGTATTTTTAGAATGTCTAGAAATTAGGACAAATTTTATCGCCTACTAAAAATTGAGAACAAATTTCGATTCATTTATCACTTCTATCTACAACCGCAACGTTAAAATTGGCAGTCGTATATTCTTTTCTCCCCGGTAGATCCATGAATATTTTCTAATCAGAGGTTTACCATTAGAAAGCTAAACCTTCGCCATTTTAATGTTAACAATTGATTAACAACTATTAGTGGAACTTCCGGTCGAAAAAATATACGACTGCCAATTTTAACGTTTCCATTGTACATCCTTAGAAATACGAATATAAAAAGGTAATATTTTTTCAAAGACAAAATGATTATTTATTTTATTTTGCTATGTACAGAAATATACAAATATTAGGGTAAAATAAATTAACTATTAAATACAAATCTTAAATGGAATTATCTGGAACTAAAAAGAATTCATAAATATTAAAACAAATGATATATTTACCATTCAGGAAGGTCAAAATCGTCCGTTCAAATGCCATTTTTGCAATATTGGATTTCGAATCTCGGGCCATTTGTCCCGACATTACAAAAGCAGAAGTCATATCTTGAAAATGAATCTTCAACAAGAAATGGTAAGAGGACCCTTTTCTTATTCGGAACATACAGTGATGTTGGTAAAATTGTTCGATCATATACTTTCTTCTCGATCGTCCAAGAAGAAAATCAATGTATAGTTTTTAGTAGAATGTCTACCATTTGAAGGGTAAACCTTTAGCTTTCTAATGGTCAATCTCTTATTAAAAACTATTCAGTGGTTTTCTGGAAGAAAATATGTGGTCGGACAATTTTACCAACATCACTGTATTTGCGAAGTATTGCGATCATTGTAATATTTGCTATTATTGCAACTTATTTCGCGGTATTTTCAATTAGTGCTCTTATTTTGATTGTTGCAATTATTGTTGTATTTGTGATTATTTTGATATTTGCGATCACTGCTATTATTTAGATTAGTAATTCATTACCGGTATTAAACTAACCTATTGGTTTAGGAAACTGGTCGGGAAAAAGTTTAGAGTGGTGAGCTTGCATTTGTTTGTCTAGTCACTTGCTGTTTTCAAACATATGCTTAAGCATAATGAAAAAGTAACTAGGAAAGCAAATGCAAATTCACCACCCTAACGTTTCTCTCGAATATCCCCAAACGGGCATTATTGGAAAATAGAACATACACCACACCTATCCAGAGTGCCCCACCCCTTCAGGCAGCAGCTAAGCCGTTAATGGGACTTTCTTGCGGTTCCAAATCTATTTTCAGAATGTCCAAATTTATACTCTCTCGTACAGTTAACCCCCTCTAAAGACAAACAGGTGAAAAAGACCTTTTTAAAACGTTAATTTTAACTCATGGGAGCATGGCAGCTCACCGAACTTCACATTGTCGAAACTGACCAATTCAGACCTGTATTTTAGTTTTTACGCGGTTGTTTCGAGTTGAATTTTTCGTGGTCATACTTTGGGATCGTGGCATGTTTTCTAAGTCATAAAAAAATAGAAAAGTGAAAAAGCCGTGATTTTTGAGCTTTTTAAAAATTTGGACATTCTGAAAATAGATTCGGAACCGCAAGAAAAAACTATCAGACTGGCTAAGTCTCGTAAACCGCTTAGGTGCTGCCTGAAGGGGAGGGGGCATTCTGGATAGGTGTGTACAAGTAAACATAAGATATATTGTAGATGCTTTTATTGGATGCCCAAGGGTCTAATTAATCTATCACAATTAGGTCGGTCAGCTGTCATTCCCCCAGGAGTTCAAATTTACGTTTAAAAAAGGTCATTGGTCGGATTTGGGATACATCGTAGCTTTCGTGAGCAGATGCACGGGTGCCGCAAGGTGTGTCCTACTGGTTTCCCAAACCGTTTAGTCCATTTGACCGCAAGAAAGTTAACCCTCTGGGCAAAAAATGCAGAGATGTGGTTTTTCGACCACAAAAATGGCTATAGTTTTTGATACCTAATCCCCAGGAGTTCGAATTTAAAATCAGTAATACAAAATTTATCTCCGATTGTCTTCTCTCTTGTCTTCATATTCGAATTTGAATGAATTTGATTTTGTCCATTTTCATCAAATTATCGAATTTACGGAGAAATGGTTAGAACTAAAGTAGACGATGCATCATTGAAAAATCTCAAAGCCCAATCACCGCAGCTAACAGAATCGAATTGACCAATAAGTGTACAGTGTCAATAATAACATTTCGAAAGGGGTGGAAAAACCCAAATTAGCGATAAAGATCTAGAAGTAAGATGTACGAGAAACACGAGACCTACATTTTATTAACACATTTTAGCGTTAAAAATAATATGTACAATTTGTGGTTAATTTTTCCAAAGCGTTTTCGCTCAAATTTTGCCCAGAGGGTTAAATTACGCAAAATTATGTCTAATTGCGTAATAGAGGCTAATGGGAAAACATATAAAATATATGGTCACAGTGAAAAAGCCGCACCAGACGGTCAGGCACGTGAACCCATTCCTATTTTACCTCCCAGAGCGTCACTCTCAGTCTCCCGCGCTATTACCTGACTTGACGGGTGGTGGTAAGCTATATATAATTATAATAATAATTGATTATTACTAATTCTGGCCATCCTTAACTATTTCCACTTCCGGGGTTAACACGATCTGTATTCTCGGAGTAATCCATGGTGAATAATTGCCAGTCTAGACTCGTACGGCAAGCGTGTGTCTGACCCTTAATCTGACCCTTAATCGTGCCGTAACTTCAGCCAGAGTGGCGCTGTATTAAACTCATCGACTTGGGCTGGCCAAAAATTTTGCGACTGCTTTGTTGTAATTTTTCGCCCGAATTTTTATTTCTATTTCATTTTCACCCCTTTTTACCCATATCTGAATCGAAGACAGTTTTTGTCTAGAAAATGTGCCCCCCTTTTTTGGTTCTATTTGATGACTCCGTCAATGAAGATTGATACGTACCTATTCTGACATAGGCCAACATTTTTGGTAGAGTATTCCAGTCTAGGCTGATATCTCCCAGACAAATAATTTGTGTCCTTCAGCTTGCTTGCGTATTATGGCTGCATTTTCAGCAGCGTGAATTTTGACAATTTTGGGTTAAAACCTTCTCGTGCAACAATTTGGTTAGATTACAGATCAATTTAATCAATTTCGTTTTTTTAGCGGATACTGCCGGTGATACTTCCGGTTTAATACTTTGTCGGTGGATGATTTGGGCAGTTTAGTTGCCTGTGAGGCAGTAGATAATGTAGAGCTTACAAATCTTGTTTTCTAACGACATATACGAATAAGTGAGTTTGTCGTATGTGGTTTCGTAGCCCAGTTAGCCGAGAACTCACTCGATATGAGTTGGCGAGTTCGAATCTCACTGAACCACATTTTTTCTTCTACGGAGTGTCGAATGTTCCGCAAAAATATATAATAAAAATATAGACAAAATAAATTTCCTATTTTTGCTGGAACTTCTGCGTTAGGCCTGTATAAATTTCAATGCGTCTGAATCGACCCAACTCCTACTTCAAGTGATACTTCCGATCTAAAAAAACCAGGAGTATTTTCTAAGGGACTAAGGTTACGACCCGATTTATGGCCAAATGTGTCCCTAGACACCGAAATGTGTGCACGAGTTAACCTACATTCCAGCTAAAGTCTAATTATAAGCAACGCGATAGGCAACCGATCATTAACCCTTTTGGTTTCATTTGGTTCAGTTTGGTTCATTTTAGTTCCTTTTGGTTCATTTTGGTTCATTTTGGTTCATTTTTGGTTCATTTTGGTTCAGATTCGTTCATTTTTGTTCATTTTGCTCATTTTGGTGATTTTGGTTCAGTTTGGTTCAATTTGGTCATTTTGGTTCATTTTGCTTCATTTTGGTTCATTTTGGTCATTTTGGTTCATTTTGGTTCTTCATTAAAAACCGCCATCAAAGCTTATTTAAGGGTATTTTATGATTATGTTGCTTCTGCTTCAGTTACGGTGACCAGATGTGGTTCTATTGATGTTGGTGGGATAGTAAGGTTATGTTTCCCGTGAAAACTGCTTCGCTGGGCAAATCGCCTTAATCGACTTCCTTTACCAGATCGACATGAGACGCGTCAACGTCAGCATGGGTTAATGTCTACATATTATCACGTAGAAAGCTGCATCATGCGCATCTTAAATAGGCATCATCATTTCTGGGTCGTAGACAAGCTCCAAAGAAGCAAAACTTTGATAGTGTCAGACATCAGCAAGAATATGCCCATGTCACGTTTTGGGGAATTATTTTTTTAACCCGCTCGGGTTAAGATGTATCATTGTTGACACATTTTTGTTTACAAATAAACTACCTAGTTATGAACGGAATGTTTTCTAAAAACATATAAACATAAACGATTTATAATAATAATAACATACACATTATAATGATATTATATAAAAAATACTGTAGAAAACGTGAGAAATAATACACGAAGGGTAAAAAGAGTTTTAGGTACAATAAAAATAGAAAGTGAACCGGAAAGTGAACCGGAAAGTGAACCGCAAAGTGAACCGGAAAGTTATCCGGAAATTGAACTGGAAGTGAACATTAAATCGATTGGAGTTGACACATTTATGGTTATTGCTAGTTCTGTACGATAATACCGAACGGAATAATCGTATTAGCGGTCGGTCAAAAAGCCTCAACATCAATGCCAGTGTTAACCTCAGGTCACAGACGTTAACCTTAATTTTGTGGCTGAATTTTAACCTCAAAACCCCTTTCCACTTCTTTTAAGATAACTTCTAATAAAAAAGTGTAAAAAACATTTTTGGAAAATTTTTGACCAAAAACTGACTACTATTAATTTTATATTTATCTGCGGTTAACAAAGCCCTGGTAACGTAGACTTTCTCATGGCGGTTAAATAATTGTAAGACTTGAGAACAGTTTATTGTCCTTGATGTTGGCAGAAGACGTGAGACTACAGGCTTTGCTCCATAATTGTCTAATTGAGCGAATTGAGCGTAAACACACTTATACGTGATAGTTACGTATACTTAATATTTATTCAGCATTTCAACGATACAACCGACAAAAAAACCAAATATGACCAGAAAGAGCCAATTGACTTGTCCATTGGATCAATAGTCAAGAAAAATGAGAAATCAGCGTTCAAAGGTAATACAACCCTTCCATACACATCAAATATTTATATAGTATAGTATTAAAATATAATATAATATTAACGTAAAAATAACTAAGCATACAAAATTTCCAAAAAGTTCCGAATTAATTCATAAGCACCATTTGTTGACCCCGTATGATGTATATATATTTCCGTTTTTCATTTACTGCTACACACCTGTCCGAAGTGGCTCCCTCCCCCTTCAAGTTCCACACAAACTTTTAACGAGACTTAGCCAGTCTCATAGAGTTTGTTCTTGGGGTTCCGAATCTATTTTCAGAATGTCCAAATTTATATGCGTTCGTACATTAAGCCCCCTCTGAATACAAGCAGGTCAAAACGCGTTAATTTTAACTCATGCGTGCATGGAAGCTCACCGAACTAAACCGTGCTAGATTAATTAGGCCCCTGGGCATCCAATAAAGTATCCAAAACCATTTCGACAATGTGACTTTCGAGGTCCATAGCTTTAAAACCAATAATCGCAGTATGTTTATTGGATGCCCAGGGGCCTAATTAATCTAGCACGATTTAGTTCGGTGAGCTGCCATGCTCCCATGAGTTAAAATTAGCGTTTTAAAAAAGGTCCTTTTGACCTGGTTGTATTTAGAGGGGGTTAGCTGTACGAACGCGTATACATTTGGGCATTCTGAAAATAGATTCGGAACCGCAAGAACAAACTCTATCAGACTGGCTAAGTCTTGTTAAAGGTTTTCGTGCAACTTGAAGGGGGCAGGGGCCACTTCGGACAGGTGTGTGCTACATACAGTGACTTCTATTGTCATCTGTTCACCCTGGGCCATTTCGGGTGATAAGTACGGTATTGCACCGCGATACGGAGATATTTGCGGTGACAATACCTCATGAAAATAATATTGACTTCCTCTTATTTCATCATTTTCTCTTTCAGTCTCGCAAGAACTCAATTGGAAACAAATATATTTTAGTTTGCGCCTTCCGATGATTATTGATACTTAAGTACTCTTATATACGCTTAAAATTTTACACTGAATGGTTTGTTAATGCCGGTCGAAGTTTATCCTAAAATGTGCTCCAGAAAAGTCCATCCGGAAATGCTGCTCAATATTTTCTTAAGTAAGTCATAGCAGCCTTAAATCGTGAAAAGTGGATTTTTTTTAATTAGTTTCTTCTTTAACTCCTGTGTACCGTTTGAGCCTATTTTCACTCATCGGCCAGTTTTTCGCGTTTTACTGACTCAGCAGAGCCAATCGAAGGTGGGGAACCTAACAAATTACAATTGGTGGAGTTCCGATTTTTTACTCGGATAAAATTCGGTAGCGGAGTTTTTGAGCTAACTTGCGGCCCAAATTACAACAGGAAGTGAACCTAAAAATTAGAAAATTCAGGCCGAAAAAATCGACCAGATGTTTCTAATCTAAATGAAAATTTAAGCCGGCTAGCCCTATGCTTTCTCTCAGAAAATCGATTTCAGCTTTTACGAACTCTTCAGACTAATTGTATGTTTTCCTTGTTTCCTTTTCTAGACCATACTCTCTTTTCTTACTAAAATAACATTTATAGACGCAATAGCAGATAAAATAACAAATAAAAAATTTCCGAGACGTTATATTATTAGCGATGAGCCATGAGTCTAAATTTGGTCACAATGTTGCACAGGGTTTATGTTACAAAAACAGTGCACATGAGTTAAGTACCAATAGTTATCTATATATTTTGAAGATACTTTTCTACTGACGATTTGGAGCAATAATTTGGTGTGATTCCCGATTATAAAATAAAATTAATTAGTTATTTAACCCGCTCGACAAAATTTGGGCGAAAACGCTTTGGAAAAGTTGACCACTGAATGGTTATATGACCTGTAATAATGGGAAGACATCTGCGCCTAATACAAACCGTTGAGTTCACCAGACTGTCGGTACATTTCCATGAGTCATTCAATGTTACATAATGTAATACATTATTTCCAAATTAATGTCACGCGGGGCGCTTTTTTCTCTCTATATAGTTATAAAAGGAAACTATATATTGATTAGTCATTCGATTGAAATTTAATTTGCTTACCGAGAACTGGTTGGTCAGAAATTTCTTCGCAATGTTGTTTAGTTCTAATATATAATAAAGAAATCTCATGCGTTCGAGAAAATTCGACGAGGTACGAGGACTCGAACTCCAATGCCAAGATTTATTTAATCCTCAAATCACCCCACCTCGCCGTACAATCGATGATTTATTAAAAACACGGAAAATAAACTTGATTCAAAGTCGGATATGAAGAAAATAAGAGAAATCCCAAAATAAAGAATATTGGGCTGGAATCACAGATAAATTTTGTATTATTGATTTTATATTTGTTTAGTCGAAAAACCACATCTCTCCACATTTTGCCGAGAGGGTTAAATCATGATGGAAAAAACATAACAATTTAACTAATAATTAAGCAGTACTAAAAATTATTTAAATTAAATATATATTTAATTGACATGAGGGGAATATTTATAAATAATTTAAAAAATATTTTAGACTAATTAAAAATTAGACTAATATAATTGTTTAGGAATCAAAGCCCAAAATGGAGCCGCCGGGCCAAGTCTGGCAGACAATAGAGGGCAAAACTCGTCTACGCTGAAAAAGGATATGGAACGGGTTTTAACCCACACGTTACCAGATCCACTCATCAAACCCTTAAGAACGTCCCCAGCTGCGCCCTCAATGATGAGTATAGGAAATAAGTCAAATAATAAACACGAAATTGAGGCAGAAGTCACCGAAAATGGATCGAGACGGTTCCGATGTGACATTTGTGACATTGGGTTTCGTTTCCAAGTAAGCATATTACTTTAGTAAATATTCTTAACCCCTTTGTAAAACAATAGAAAGTATAGGGCTGGTCAACATTTGAGCATTAGTTGTTAGCATCAATTTTGTAGCGCTGTCATACGCTTTGGGGTATTTCACTTAGATAATATATATTTATATTTGCGGCCATACTGTATTGATATAATTATATATAATGCTTATTAAGCTTTGTTAACTGATACTAAAATACTAATAGAGTTATATTCTATGGGTGACAATTTTGTTATATAAAGTTTTGTTACATAAATTTGTTTATATATTTTTAATTTGTTTATAAATCTTTTTAGAATTTTTCTAATACGGGAGTTTTCTTCGAGACCCATTCTCCACGGCTTTCAGTAGTGCACCCCTCCCTGTTCAAGTGGGAAGCGGTCGGTTAACGAGACTTAGTGAGTTTGATTTAATTTGTTCTTGTGTTTTCGAATCTGTTCACAGAATGTCCAAAATTATACGGCGTCGTACAGTCACCCTCCCCACTAAAGACAGAACTCAATCGTGCTTAGGTCCCTGGGCATCTAATAAAGGTATAGAAAACATACTGCGATTATTTCCTTTAAATCTATGGACCTCGAAACTCGTATTGTCGAAATGGACACATTTAGTCCTGTATTTTACGCAGTGATTTCGGCTCAATTTTTTAGAGAATATACTTTGGGATCGTGGCATGTTTTCTAAAACTGTGATTTTGTCACTTTTTGAAAATATGAAATTCCATTTTTGGGCTATAACTGGGTCACGCATTAAGAATTCGGGGTCGTCGTAGCGCGTCGAATAAGCCCACCTTCGAGCCAATCGTATATACTTCCCGAACGTAAAATTGTTTCTGCTAAAGATATGGTAATTTAAAAATGACCGATTTACCCAAAACTGTAAAAAGTTGGCTTATTCGACTCGACATGTGCGTAAAAACTAAAATACAGGACTAAATGTGTCCATTTGGACACTGACTTTCAAGGTTCATAGCTTTAAAAGATATAATCGCAGTATGTTTTCGATACTTTTATTTGATGCCCAGGGTCCTAATTAATCTAGCACGATTTAGTTCGGTGAGCTGCCATGCACCAGGAGTTAAAATTAATGTTTTTCCAAAACAGATTCGGAACCGCAAGAACAAACTCTATCAGGTTTTTGATTTTTTGAGGTCCCACGTTTTGACCAACTTTGAAAAAATTTCCCGCTTTTTGACAAAATGTGGTCAGCCTAATGCTATGCGACCTAATCGGAACATTGTTTAGTTTTAACAATAATTTCTTTAGTTACTTTTTGGATATGTCAATGCGCGTATTAACACCGTTAATTTTTAGGGCCATCTGGACCGTCATATGCGTTCGACCACCCATATGTCAATGGAGGAGGCGGTGAAACGGACCGGAAGACGACCGACGTCTACGGATTAGCCAGATTAGCTACCGCCTACACCTACTCCACACGCCACCCCTCTTCCCAAAAATATGCTGTTAATGAAGATATATGTAATTACCATAAGACCCATCAAAGAAAGAAACATTGGTATAATGCCTCACAGAAGTCTTGTATCAAAAATTGGGATAATGCTGTTCAAAAGTTCAACGACAAAACCCTAAACACACTTCACACACGTACTGTTTTCCCCCTTTCCCTTTTTCTGTAATTTCTCATTTTATGTACATTTGTATGTAGATAAACATTTGACGAGTCGAGTGTAAAAACTTCCCATCTTGGTTTGGTATGACTTAGCTGTGGTTGAATATATGGGGTTAAGAAGACAATTTTATATGCGTTTATGTAGCATAGATTTAGTTTTATCTAACGTAAATCCCGAATGCGCACCCTTGTTACTATTTGACGGCGAAAATGACCTTTTTTTGAAAAACGTACATTTTAACTCTGGAGCATGGCAGCTGACCGAACTAAATTGTGGTAGATTAATTAGACCCCTAGACATCCAATAAAAGCGATTGCGAGGTCAATAGCTTTAAAACAAATAATATGATTATATGCTAGATTCTTTTATTGGATGCCCGGAGGTCTAATTAATCTACCACAATTTAATTCGGTCAGCTGCCATGCTCTAGGAGTTACAATTTACGATTTTTTCAAAAAAGGTCATTTTCACCGTCAAATAGTATCAAGGCGCGCATTATGATAATTAAAGCTCGGTGTTAAGAATATCAATTGATATTTACCAGACAGTTTACCGTGGTTAATATTATTTAATAATTCAAACTTCGACTTTAATTAGTTAGTGTGTTTACTCTAATGACCATTGTAATAATCCATTTAATAATATTACTAGACGAAACTAAATCTAGGTCGGATATGCGAATACACAATATCTTTTAAACACCATATGACAAAGAAACATTGTTAGTGGTAGCAGGACTTCCAAAACTTAATAGAAGCTTATAAATTTTATACAGTCAGCCATTTTGGGGTGCGCTAAATTTGACGAAAGTGGTTTCGGCCCGCTCCGCACACCCATTAGGTAAGACCACCATTTTCTGTCTAGAATGCCAATCATATAAAGGAAAAACATTGACAAAACTTGGATTGAAATAGAGGTCCAATCGTTGAGATAATTTCAGTTAAAATTTTGCAACGCTTTTGGTCTACCAAATTAGTTACACTGAGAAGTATTTGAAAATCCCCGTAATAAGTTTAACAGTCACGCATCGAGCTTTTACCCCAACTGACCCCGGGTCAAAAAATTTCGGCGCATCTTTTGGTCACTTCCAAAATTTACTGTCTATTATATTTATCAAACAAATCCAATTTGTTTACTCTGGACAATGTGGCTAACATATAGAATAACAAAATAAATAACAGAAAATAAAATCTAGAACGGGAGACGTACATTTTGCTTCATACGCCAAAATTATATTTCTTTGCTTTGACAAGGTCAATTTAGGGGGTCCATAACTTCAGAACAAATAATCTCAGTATGTT
>SCLF01037618.1:0-12174 GCA_004367975.1 Mesochordaeus erythrocephalus
TTGGGATACTTTTATTGGATGCCCAGGGACCTTACTAATTTAGCACGATTTAGTTTGGTGAGCTGCCATACTCCCATGAGTTAATATTAACGTTTAAAAAAAATGTCTTTTTGACATGGCTGTCTTTAGGGGGGGTTAACTGTACCAACGCGTATAAATTTGGACACTCTGGAAATAGACTCGGAACCGTAAGAACAAACTCTATCAGGCTGGCTACGTCTCGTTACAAGTTCATATGCCGTTTCGAGAGGGGGGGAGGGGTTCACATCTGACAAGTGTGTCGGAGAAGTCCACTTATTAAGGTGGGTATATTTTAGGTTATATTTGGAATGGAAAATACGGAGAAATAGGTGTTATTGACAACAAAATATACAAAAAGTCCCCTTGATGAAAAAATACCGAAAATTAAAAAAAGATCCACAATAAGCGCAAAATGAACCTAAACCTTTACAACTTTTTTATAATGGTCTTTGTGTTCGGAGCCAGCATGATTTTTACACATTTTTAATACATTTCTTATTGTTGCTTTGTTTTCACAGTATCCGTCATCGTACGCATCATCCTCTACTGTGCCTGTCATATATGAAACCAAATGTTCGAGTTCTGCAGGCAGGTTTAGATCTTCATCTTCCCCATATCCAAAATCCAGCGCATAAAATATGACTTGACCAAAATAATCTAGAAAGTCCATTTCTGATATTGAAAACTCATCAGACAGAATAGAAACATGACCTTTAGAATTAATAAATACATCAGACAGTGATTTAACCATGATAAAGTCTTCATTTTTTTCAATTTTGCATAAATACTGAAAAAAAATATTTTCCTTTTAACTTTTGAAATTAATTTTACCATATAAATGATAGCCCATGCGTGATCAAATTTGATTGGGGCATTAAATGCCTCCAGAATTACTTGAAGGCTAATTCTGTTCTCATTGGGAAGTCCATCCGTCTCATTTTCATCCGACATTTCGTCATCTGAATTAGATTACGAATTATGAATTTAGATCAAAAAAATTTTTGAATCGAAAATTATATACAAAAATAATACTTTTTACTGAGGTTGAAGATTTTCTAGGCGGTATACCTTAATCGTACGTACTACCTGTATACAATGAACTATAGTGTTCCAGAATCTTTCTTTTCGAGACTGGATGGTTTTGGAAAATGTTAATACTTCGATCATTTAACCCTCTTGTAAACATTTGCGTGTATTGGCGCTACTTAAAATCAACATTTTGTGTCGCCAATATTTTTGTAATTTCTGGATTAAATATCGCCTTTTTTAACTTTTCTTAAAGCTCCTTTTATGACGTCATCTTTATAGGAATAAAGCAGGAGTCCAATGGTTTTTCAACCTACAACCCTACGCTTACAATTTTAAAACTGACAAGCCCGTAAAAGTTTATTAATCATTCAATTTGTCAACTAACTTACTACGTTAGTTATAACATCACTGGAATCACAGATATTTTTTTATAATCAGTTAAAATTTCTAACAACAATAATTGTCACAATTATGGTGTCCAAAAAGGACACCAGGAGTTATTGGTACATCATATTGAAGCTAAGGAACCATCAATGAGGTCAAATAAACGTGTTAAATCATAGTCATTAACTGGGATGGAATGAATTCGGCATCACAAAAAAGGGGCACTTTTAGTAATAATCTTATGGAACATATGCCCTTCCGGAAAATCGTAAACTATACTTTACAATAACCTAATCACTATCTACCTTATAATCAAAGGATTGGGATTTTAGAATTAAAAGGCAATTATAAACAGATACACACAAAAATCTAGGGCCAATTTAACAACCCGTATCGGGTCAAATAAAATATAAGTTTCGAAAACGTCGCAATGTAAAAAATCGTAACGGTTCCTTATAAATTCGCGCAATTAGCAGTTAACCCTAATTTTGCTCATTTTGAAATTTTTTGGCATTTTAGAACTCCCGGCCCCCATTAACTATATAGTCATAACTATTTTTACGAGCCGTAAAACTAGAAATATTGGGTAGTTTCAATATATCTTGTTAACACCCGATGTGAAAACTTTGATACGATTTGATTATCCTAGTCTTATCTACTTTTAAATAACTTTACATAATTTGGTATCAATTTAAAAATATATTTTACACAATTTTCGAATAATAGTAGTGTTAACTAGATATTTAGAAGACGAAAACAGTAATATCCGAGTATTTAGCTCTCCCGTTTAATCTCTAATTTTCAATAAACTCGTTTTATAGTATAAATTCCCAACCTTTTTCCTTTTAAGAAGCTCCCAACGTTTCTCAATGAAAACTATAAATAATGCTAAATTATGCATATTGAAAAAGGTGGCGAATTAAAAATTAATAAGATTAATACCAACACCCTTATAAATAAATGTTCGATAACACTTAGTGAGCTGTCAATTAACTGTCAATTACAGAACAGTATTTTAACAGTTTTTGACAAACTCAATTTTGTAGCGATTGGGGCATTTTTGGGGCGTGTCAGTCATATCAATAAATGTAGCCTGCCCCATGGAAATTACATGATGATACTATATGGCCATACTATATTATATATATTTTATTATATATTTGTTTAGGTACGCATAATTCTTATCCGCATCGGTATTTTCTATGACGTCACGTGTGCCTCGTTTAATATAATTAAAATCTGTAAATGGCAATACATCATAATTAATAATATAAGAGGTCAGCAGAATCGATCCAACGATCTTTTGATGTGCTATTTCTCTGACAAACAGACTAAGCTATTCTGAGCATAAATTAACAATTAATGTAATTTTACACGGTTATAGCACCGAAAATTTCATTAAATATCAGATATTGCAATAAGTAGAGAAAATTTGTGAAAATATTATTACATCACTCGCACATTTCTGTTAATAAATTATTGTGTTTAAAGTGCTTGCGCCGTCTATTAACAATAAATAATTTATTAACATAAATGTGAAAAATTAAACGTAATTAGAGAAAAATGGAAACTAAATTTTTACCCACGCGACAATGATTAGATAAAATTTCTAACTTCTGGGGCAGCACAGTTTGGTGGTCAAAAGGACAGTTAATATTTATAAGGGGTTGTAATTAATATAAATAAATTGAAATTTATTTATTTTTTTGATTTTCACTCCATTTTATGATTTTATTCGACAATGCTGACATTGAAAATTAATATAATTATCAATTATCAATCGGTATTTCGGATCGTATTTCAGTGAAGAGTGGTTGTATATGGTTTGACCGTGAAAGAAACTCGTTTTGTTCGTTCCCCACTTTTTTCATCATTTCACGTAACTTCTTCAATAGAGCAGTGTTGGGCCCACATTTAACTAAATATAGATGTTGGATTATATCTAGGTTAACCATATTTCCGCATTTTGTGCCTTGTTTTAAGGTGGCCCGCATTTAGGGCCTTTTTTTTCAAGTGAAAATAGGTCTTTATATCCAAAAGTATTCAGAAATATATTTTCCGTACTTAAAGGCTAACTTCGGGCAATTTTCCGGTTTACGTTCGTCATTTCTGTACGGGTCAATTCTGGTCATACTTGACGACTTAAGATTTTTAGTCACACCCGGTTGGATCCCTGGTCCACAAATGGTCATATAGATTTATATATCTAGTTTTATGAGAAAAGTCCAATTGAAATACAAATATCAGCCCCCATATTCTGACAGCGCTTAAAATGGATTAGTACGAATACGGTTAGGATTTTGAGACTTTTTAAAATCTAAGGGGAATCCCTACAAATATCCAGAATTTGAGGATATGCACTAGAGATTGTCCGTTTTTGGCTATTATCAGCGAACAGAGACCACCTATTAGATCTACCTTATATCTAGAAACATTTTGGGTTAAAGTCCCGTTTTTTGACCAACTTTAAAAAATGTTCCGCTTTTTGAGAATTCCCACTGGACACCCTAGTATGATTGGTGAATATAAAGCCCAAATAGAGTCTGACCATGCTTATAAAGTTAATATAAAGCCAAAATAGCTGACAAGCATGTTTGAAGTTGGAACATCAAGCCAAAATAGGGATATACATGTTTTAATGATGAATATAAAGCCATTTTCCAGTTGTTTTAAAGGAAAATGGCTTTATATTAATCTTTTAATCATGGTCAAATTCTATTTTGGCTTTTTATTCACCAATCATACCGTACTTAAGCTACAATTCATTACATAAAAGAAAGATTAAAGTGACCTTTGAACAATTGGGTTATTGTCTCTTCGTCATTATTCTTATCTTTCTTATCTTTTTTGGCAGTAACAGTTTTATACTTTTTCAAAATTTCGCCCCATGTGGATAAATCTGGATTAAGTCTTGCGAGCATATGCTGCGCGGCAATATGTTTTCCGTTTTTCTTCGATTTCGCCGTCCCAGATAATTCGATGCCCTGGAATTTAAAAGTCCAGTGAGCAGTTCCGACACCACCACCTTTTTTTTCGTCCTGGAACACATGTATGTCAAGCGCTTCGCTTGCTTGCGGCCCTTGATGATTGTGTTGAATATCCATGAAAAATTGATATGGCGGCGTAAGACCGACCTGCTGAGATAACTGATGAATCCTGCGGTCTGTTATCTGAATAAATAAATTACTGAATATAGAAGTATGGACAGTACCAATTTTTCTAATGATTAAATATGAATAGTTTGGTCCGAGTTAAAAAGCTGGAATAAATTTTCTATCGGAAACCAAACGCCGAGCTATGTTTTCTTAAATAACTATTTAACATTTAACCCCTGTGCATCCTTTTGAGAAAAGTTAGATTCATGACTCTCGCTAATAATATTACATTTCGAGATTTCGCTTTTTGTTGTTTTCTATCTATAAATGTTACTTCAACAATATAAGAAAGTGAAATCTCGAAGAAAGAAACAAGGAATCGTACAATTAATCTGAAAATGTTCCTAAACACTGAAATCAATTTTCTGAGAGAAGGCATAGCGCCAGCCGGCTTAAATTGTCACTGCCAGATTAGAAATAGCTGGTTGATAACCTGGTCAGTTTTTCGACGTAAATGTTCGGATGTTTAATTGATACGTTCACTTCCGGTTGTAATTTTGACCGCAAATTCTCACAAAATCTGCGCCATAAAACGGCGCTGTAAACGGAATAAACGAAATTCCATCCCGTATATTCATCTCATTCTCTTATTAATTTTCCCTTTTCAGATTATACCCTTAGTTTCCAATTTATATCGTAGTATTTTTTAGACATTGGATGATTTTAGAATCACACAGCATTTTTCATCATGAAACTGCGATTCGTTAATTAAGTCGTCTTCCTCATTTACTTAAATAAGCTTCTATATTTGTTTCTTTAAATTTGATATTTCACGTCGATTGCCTTTTAGCTGAACCTAATAATTTGACAGTTCAAGCTGTATTGTACAATTGTCATCGGCCCGTTCGTGGATTGATCTTTGAATGACATGTTGCGAGTTGCTGCTGAAGTTCGTCGATTTCCAGATTTAATTTTTCGAATAGGTCATCCCTTTTGATTATCCGTCAGTTTTACCTGATTCCTATAATCGTATTATGCTGATTTCCGAATCAAACGAGAATTTTAAATCATGAAACAGCGATATCCAAACTTGTTAACTAGTAGGTCATCCCTCATACATTTTGGTATTGAGCTTCTGCCATTAGTTTAATTCGGAAATAAATAGTAAAGTGAAGGGGAGAGTCAAGTGTGGAGAGTCCTGAGGGGCATTATGAGCTAGCTCCACTCAGTTTCGAGTAAAACGCGAAAACTGGTCGATGAAAATAAGCTTAAAGGTTGCACATAAGTTAATATAGAATTCTTAGCTACTTAGTTTCTCTCTTAACTCAGCAGGATCAAGTACACGGTCGATAGGTTACTAAGAAAGCTTACATATTTTAGTTGAGTTTTGTTGACATTGTCGGCGATTGGTGACATACTGATGGCGAAAAAGATTCGTAAATAACAGTATGTCCGCCTATCACGCCGATCTTTTGACACAACTGATTATATAAAAATAAGTTCTTTGGTTTATGACATATATCTGCCCTGAAACACATACAGTGGTAACCACTGTATTTGGTAGATAACCAGCTGGTAATCAACGATAAACGTGTCTAATATTATATAATTGAATTTTATAATTGTGACTCGAAAAATGGTAGGAAAAACACCACGGAGGAGTCTGTTATAGTTTTCTTGGCGTATTGAATTCAAAGGGCATTTAGAATACAAATAAATCTAAATTATTTCATCCAATCAAATTCTTGAATATTTAAAAGTATTACTTGGCCGAATGACATCTCCAGTCCAGTGGAAATTGCTTTAAATTTTTTGTTTAATACTAGGTTTTACCTTGACATGATCGAAATAGGCAATGTCCTCTTCGGCACGCCCGGTAAGCATATTTTTATCGTCTGGTTCAAACCCGGGAATCAACAGCTTTAGCGTTTCTAGTGCAGCAACATTTTTAGCTGCTTGAACGTTAGGCCCTAGTTCATTTTTAACACATCCGAGGTAATATTTGAAATATATGAAATTGTGTGAAAATTCCTGAGCCAGTTCCATAAGTATTTCCATCTGGAAGGCGAACTTTATATCTTTTATGATCCTTATTGATGGCTTCTTCGGCGTTGTCAATCAAGTCATAATTTGGAGTACATCGAAGTGCTCTCGAACAATACTCATTGAGCACAGAGACTGTTGCTAATACATACTATTAAGTTAAGTATTAGATGTCACGCTTTTGGCAAACGTTAACTATAAGTAATTTCAGTTTATAGGTTTAACAACAATTTTGTCTATTTGCAATAATAAAAATACTCTCTAAAATGTTTTGTCGAAATTATTTAATCGTGAGTGAAATTTGACGCTAAACGGTAGATTGGACTTCTAATGATTCTCAGCCGACTGGAGAATAAAAAATCAGTTGAAATTTCTAGCTTCTATACATGTATCAAGCTCGCCAGCCTACCCGTTTCAAGTGGGCAGTGATCGGTTAACTAGACTTAGTGGGTTTGATAGTTTTTTCTTGCGGTTCCGAATCTGTACGACACAACGTCGTAAATTTACCCCCCTTAAAGACACTTTTGTCACTTTTTGGAAATTTGTACCTTAGGAATTCCATTTTTGGGCTATAAGTAGGTCCAGTGTTCATAATTCTTGGTCAGTCCGTTGAGAATAATTGAAGCTGGTGTCATGCGCGTCGAATAAGCCAACTTTCGAGCCAACCGGACATACTTCCCGAAATCAAATGTTTGACTTCTAGTGGCTATTTCTACATAACCGGTTAGGCATTCGTGGTCATTCTGCTGAGAAGAAATGTAGCTGACATACGTGCCAGTCGAATGAGATCATTGTCGGGGGAAATCAGAAATCTTTAAAAATGTGAAATTTTATGGAAATTATAAATCGATTTCCCCCACAATTAGACTCATTTGACGCGCACGGATGTCAACTACATTTCACCAGCTTCAATTCTTCACAAAGGACCGACCACGAATTCGGAACACGTGACCTAGTTATAACCCAAAATGGAATTCCTAAAATAAAAATTTTCAAAAAGTGACAAAGCCGCGAATTTTTCACTTTTCGATTTTATTATGATTTAGAAAACATGCCAAAATTCTAAAGTATGTCCACAAAAAAGCGTTAAAAGAAATAATTGCAGTATACTTTTATTGGATGCACAGGGGCCTAATTAATCACAATTTAATTCGTTTAGTTTATTTCACGTTCTGTCTTTAGTGGGGGGGAGGTAACTCTACGACGCCGTGTAATTTTTAACATCCTGAAAACAGATTCGGAAACGCAAGAAAAAACTATATTAGACTCACTAAGTCACGTTAACCGATCACTTCCCACTTGAACATGTGTTCTTAGGGGAAAGCATCAAAAATTGTCACGATTCTCGTGCTCAAAAAGATATAAAATGTCGCGTGATTACAAGAGAGTTAAATACATTAAAAAATGATTTTAAAAAATACCGTATATAAATAACATTGTAAACACCTTTTCCACTCAGAAAAATTGTGATTGTTCTTTTCCCAGTTCCAGTTTTGTCAGGAACTTTGACCTCAATAAAATTCTTAGCTATTGACGGTAAGTCCTGGTCTTCATCCTGAAAAGGCTAAAATAAAAAAGTAATAAGTACAATAGAGCATAACTTTCGCAATATCAATATCTTGAAAAATTGACCAATCTCATATATTTTTCTATAGAGCAAAAGGCTTATTATCGCACTAAAGTGAAACACAAATTAATTTAATTTAGCCGACATATTCCTCGTCGTGTGCCTTATTCTCTTGGTTTTCTTTTTTTCTTATTTCCCTGGCTTTTTTTCTCATTTCCTTCTTGTGTTGCAAATGTTGTTTATAGGCGATATGGTCTTTGTATTTTTTCCCGGTAACTTCTTGATACTCAAATCTTATAGTAGTTGTATAAATAGTTTTTTGGTTCGAGTTCACAATCAGCGATCAGATGATTGTGGTTTTCATTATATTTTAATAGTATTGGACACTCATTAATGGCCAATCTGATTACACGAATTGCTAAACTTCATTTTTTGAAGTTATTAAATAATAATATCATGGAAAAAACGCTTCGTTGACATTTAAATTCGGTGGAAACGACTATGTGTGCTAAGCTATATTTACCGCTCTGTGGAAAACGAATTTTGTAGCGATTGGAGTTACTTTGGTGTCTTTAATTCATATAAATATATGTATCCTTGTCCTATGGACGTTATGTTAAAATTCCATGACAGTAGTTTACCGGTAGAATGAAATATACTGTTTATTACACTTTATTAAGCGGCCTAAGAAACGCCGGTTTTATTATTAAAAACTGTGCACTCGCTACAGACCGTACCACCGCAGGAACAGCCAACCTCATCAATAATGGAAGGTTACCAGAATTGTTTTACATGGCTGGAATCACGGATAAGTTTTCTCTGACAAATTTTAATTCCTAACTTCAAGGGGATAAGAATAACAAATTGTGGCCATTCTTGTGCTAAATAAAGCCGTGGCAGCTTTTTACAAGGGGGTTAAAATAAATTGTCACCGTATATTATATCATCCAAAACGTTATTGATATGACATCACGTTGTTATACAATTTTATTATATTTTAATAGTATTCTGCTTAATAAAATTGATATATAATTATATAAATACAGTATGGTATAAAGATAAATATATGTATTATAATGAGATACCACAACGCGTGGGGCAGAGCTACTCTATAATTTTAACATTATTATAATTATCATTGTTTCAAAGTATTTTAAATCAATAATAAAACTAGACGTAATTTAGTATGTTATTAATAAATAAATTGTAAATATGTTTTTCTTGGTAACTTTATATGGCGAACTTAAAAATAATACCAAAATTTCTAAAAATGAAAACTTTCAAACTACAATTCCTTTTGCTAATATAATCTTTCAAATCTTTACTTTCTACCAAATGAAGATTGGATTTGACTAATTGGGCATCAACCTTGGATAGTGGGCACATTTTCTGGACAGCTTCCGTTTGTTGTTCTGTTTCTTTCGTTACTTCTGGTTTGTCTACGACCGAAATATCTTCACTTTTCTCTTCTTCTACAGTTTTGTATTCATCTCGCTTCATATAAGCCATACATGGGATTGCCGTGAGTGGTACCTTGTGATTTTTAACTGATGAACTTCCAATATAATATGGTCTTGACCATGTAATGACACGTGAATCCTTGTGGAAATACAGTGGAAATCCACAATGATGGTTAATAATTGTCCATCCTTCCGGTAAGGGTTCGGTATTCCGAACCCAGGATCCCCCACGGTGCTTAACCACTTGTTTCGTATACAGTTCAAAAGATCGATCTTTCGTCTCAATAATAGTCTGTTGCAGATCATCCTGTGGCGTCACTTCTGTCTCCATTACGGTTGTTCCTTCTTCATTAGTAACCGTTTCGGATTCAGCATCGGATGCGTCCGGATTTTCATCTGAAAAATTAGCTTTGTAGGCTTCTGTGAGTTCTGTATTTTTTACTTCTTTGGGCTCCGGTTTTATAAATGGAAGGGGTATTGGAGGTAGACCTACGGGTCGTTTCAGTACGGCAGCAATTGGTAAAAATGGCAGTACAATAGGGCAGCTTGCCTTTCTTCTTATTGGGCTTTTTGGTTTTTCTTGAGCGGGGGCACCCTGACACACTAATTCAATACCATTCGTATAAACTGATTTTTTTGGAGTTGACGACTTGACATCCTCATCAGAATCAAAAATCTCCCCATCCTCAAAATCTATACTTTCGACATGTTTCCGCTTTTTCGCCTCGGGCTCCATTCTAAATTCCAATCACGATACACAGAAATGGGCCATGAAAGCTCGTTTGAACATTACAGAAATAATAAAAAATCATTTGAGTCATGAATAATTATACTTGTAAGCTTTATAAAAGCCTGAAAAATTGAAGTTTAGTAAATTAGAGAAAGGCTCCCAGAAGCGACATTTTACATCGAACGATTTCCGTATAAAACATACATTTAAACGTAATTCTCGCTATTTATATCGCTTATTATTTCGTATTCTTATGTATAATACCTAGCTAACATTCTAGGTGGAAACTTTGATACCGATTTCATTACCCTCGTATTATTGTTAATTTATTTTAAAACGAATTTTAAATATTTGTTTACAAAATTTTCGGTAATTTTTTAAACCTTTTACAATATTTTTTAATAATTTTAAATATTTGTTTATATATTTTTATAATAATTTTTAAACGCTTTTTAGATATTTCTTAAATATTTGTTTAAATACTTCTTAAATATTTTTTAATATTTCTTAACTATTTTTTAAATGTTTTTTAAATATTTTTTAAGTATTTCTTAAATGTTTTTTTAAATCTTCTTTAATCATTTTTAAAATATATTTAAAAAATATTTTAAAATTGTCTAACAATTACTCGAAAAAAAATATAAAACAGAATATTATATCAATATTTACAAAAATAATACGAATTTGAATACCGCATTTTTAAATTAGATCGGTAATAAAATTTCTTCCTCGAAGAAGCGAACTAAAACTCAACTCAGCAGAACTTCACCTGTTTAGATTTTCTAGATATAATGAGGCAGTTGTAATAAATGAAGAATCAGTAAACGTGATATACACACGTGTAAATATCTGTGTAGGAAAATATGCCTGAACAATTAGACAAGTTTTCTTAAGGATGAAAACCTCCTTTTTACAGTCTGGTCGAATGAGTCCGACGGCTTCATAGAAGCAATCGTTCGCGAGAATTTCATGTTTGCATTTTGTCCAGCACTCAGGAAAGAATTTTTCAGGCGTCTACCTAAAGTCGTTTTCAATTTTTTTGCTTCGTCCTTTTGCCGAATTTCGTCAGCTTTGTGAATAATAGATTGAATATCTGGCAACGTTTCACTGGTGTGTTGTAAAAGTCGCATATTGAATCCGAAGTCACCAGCGATTAGTTCTTCCCGAATGAGACTGAATAATAGTTTAAGGTACTCGTTATCGTTTCGGGTAAATTCTTTTTTGTAAAATAAATGTATTAGATCTGATTTTTGAGAGTAAAGACTTACACCAAAATGGCTACGCAGACATAGCTTAATAGCTGAAATCGTGATCTATCAGAGAAGAGAGTATCCCAGAGTCGAATAGTTTCAGGGATGCGCATTTCTTGTGATAGAAGTAAAGTCATCCAACGAAATAGAAAGAATTGAGGCTTGATTTCTTGGTTATGAAGTACTTGCCAAACAGAATAATCATGGCGTTTTAGTAGAGAAAACACTTTTAGGAATAAATAATTGTCATAATGTTCAAAAAAAGGATATTATGTAATAATTCCTTTATTCATGTTTGCATGTATGCCAGATGTCGATGTGTCCATTGACTGAATGAAATTATCTCTTATTTCCGACATAACGCGCGTGAAACAATAAAATGTATCAGCTTCGGCATTTCTTGACCAACTTCCATCCGGATCGGAGGAAAGCACATAGTAGATAGGACCAATTATCTCGTTCATTCCCTAAGCTTCGATTAATTTCATAAGATATTAATGCTGTACCCAATTGATATCTCCTAATCAAAGCGTAAAGTTTTGCCCATTAAATTCTCAATGTTTTTTTTCACGTATAACCAAATCAAATCATTTTT
>SCLF01037730.1:0-12174 GCA_004367975.1 Mesochordaeus erythrocephalus
ATATGTAACTACATTTAATCTTCAGAAACGCGTGGTTCGACGAGAGAGTCCCAATTTGGGGGCAAAGAATACTGGGATGGCTAAGAAAAGATATTACTTCATCCACCACATGAAATTTTGTTTATACCAGTCGAATCAGTGCAATATGGCTAGAGCCCTTCGAAAAGGTCGACCTGGAACTGCTCGCTCTTCAAATCCCCGCCTTGGAAAAGGTACAGCTCCTGCGAAAGTTAACAAGACTCCAAATGGAAAGAAAGAGGGTCTATAAACTGATTCCAAGAAGCAAGTCACTTAATATGCAATTATAGCTCAGCTACAAGATTACCACATTTTTGCCCTGAAAGTAATAAAGTCAAGTTTATTTAAATTCACAACTAATTTATTAAGTGTTTGCATTATAAATTGTGACGGTAAATATGAACATAAATGGAATTGTGTGACGGTTCTTGTTCGTTGAATTGATGATGTCCAACAGATAATAAGCTGTTAACCTCTTAATGGTATTATTAGTATAGAAGTATTGGACCATTAATCGTATTCAAAAGTATGAATGCATATAAATTTCTCATTAGCATACCTGCCCAACAATAGGCTAAGACTATATTTTCAGTCCAAAACTTACATCGTTGAGAAAGTGTGCTTACGAGGAGACTACAGATGAGTAAGGCTGTCTAACGCTCATGTCATTCTCCAAATATATCAAAACTCTGAATATTAACCGTATCCATTAATCTAAATATATTTTCATGGAAACAGCTACGTTCACGAACGGTTATGAGTCTGTTTTCCCCTCGAGTAATTTTTGATAAAATGCCATAGTCTTAATGAGCGTACTTACATTTTGTCTAGCGAGTTTTTCATGGACAGCATTACTGACTTAAGAGTTTCGTCACTGGTTGGACGGGTATCAGTTCTTGACTTTTTTGGGATTTGTCGACTAACAGACTGATGAGTATCAGAATATTTCTTGTACGGGTCCTGTGGGGGAGCTAGAGCTTTCCGCTTAGAGTTCAAGGGCAGTGTTTCAACCCGATATGGTCTATTAATTATGAAAGACGAACTTTCTTCCTCGTCTTGTTCATTGAACCAGGGCTCATAGAATATTTCATCCAAAGCCAACTTATAGTCGGCTTCGGCTTTTTTCATCGCCCTTGCAAAGACCTGCTGGTTATCCTCATCAACGGCACCAAACATTAGTCCAAGAAGTGCTTTCAATGTCCAGCGTGATGCATTTTCAGGGCCAGCGATGATTTTATCTGCCATTACCGACGACTTTTTAGACAGTTCAGTGGACTTGATGGATATGGCGCCAACTCTAAGCATGCCAACTATCAGGGAGAGGTTTCTACGTTCTCCAAAAGCCGTGCAGACTATAAGTTGAGGTTGTAACGCTGCCCATATTTTCAAGTCAGATACTTTCTGAACTTGTTCAGATCGTGAAAGTCTATCCTTGATATTCTTGAAATCTGCATCAGCCAGGCGTTTTCTATCTGTCAGGGAGCGATTAAAAGTACTATCAAGTTTGTTTACCTTATCCTCAAGGTCAGTAAGCAATTTAGTCGTTGTAGTTTGTTCATCATCCAGTGACGATAATTCTTTCGTTATGCGGTATATCTTAGCTTTAAGCTTCCTTATCCCTGCAAGATTTTATTAACAGCGGCTTCTTTGGGGGGAAGCTCGTAGTTAAAATTTTTTGCCACTAAATCATCAGTTTCTCGGGATATATTCATCTCGAGGAGCTTATTAGAGTGGGATGAGTGGTGAGAAGCTGGGCTCGAAAGAGTAGACAACTCGGGTGATTGCGGGGAAGGGATCTGATCTACCTGTTGATTATTAGTCAGTCGGTTCAGAGCCGTAACCGATAGTACACTATCAAACGTAAGGTCAGCCCGATCCAATTGCGAAGAGTTTTCCTGAACATTCTCAACGAGTTCTATTACTGGCGGAATATTCGAGATGGCGGCTTCTTCAATACCTTTATTAACTTGGTTAGTGTCCGAACTAGGACCTCCCGCTGGAGCAAAAGCAGTGTAGACTTCTCTGCATCTGGCATCAAGCGCGACAAGGAGGCGACTAGCATTAGTTTTGAGATTAACAAATTGAAGCGCGGCTTCATGAACCCCAACCATTGCAGTGATAAAAGTATCGTCGCCCTGATGGCATTCTTTCACAGCTTCGAAAGCGGTCAGAAGGTTCATGTACAGCAGGTTCGAGCCCTCCTGAAAAGTAGTTTAACCCAACGTTAAAATAAATACTATTTTGTATCAGAATAAGTGTAGACGTTTTTCTGATTCCCCTTGTATGGGAAGATATCAGACATTTAACTACTTTGCCTCCTGTAGACTTGGTAGTAGTCATGATGAACGACAATTTTTATAGCCGTTTAGTGAATAAGTTGTCAACTAACATAATTCAAATAGTTATTTCATATGATAAGGTGTTCAATAATTTTTCAATATCTTATATAATCGTATTAAGTAATATTGTTCAGTTAATGTAATTCCAACTAGATAAATACTTCAATTGTTCCCTCTTGGTATATAATTGAATAAGAAACTATTGATATAAATATTCTTAGACTTAAATATACCCGATTAAGGTATTTACCCTTTAAAATTGTACCCATAACACCTATACGTAACTTCTGCTTTATCCTAGTAATCCTAGTAATACCCTATATTCATCTAATTCGGTAGTTCGAAAGATAGGATAATTTTGTCAAAGCTAAGCCCACCCAATCATATACTAACTTACCAATGGAAGGCTGATTAGATCATGTTTCGATGCGTGCTTCTTAGCCGGAACTAATCGAGCCATATTTCCAATATTTCTACGGGTTAGAACCATGTTACAGTCTTAAATATATATCCTTTATTGCTTAACATTCGCGACGGATGTTATTTGTCAAAAGTTCAGATTCCATACTATTAGCTTAGTATTCGCATAGTAGTTTACTCCTAAACTATTAGGATGGAATTTACCAGAAAGAAGGTTATTTTATATCGGGAGCTTACAGGGGCAAAGTTGTTTTAGCAAGAATTGAAACCCGTTCAAAACTATATTCCCGATTCAGCCATTGGTATGCCAGATAAGACTCCTTATCGTGGGGAAGGAAATTAACCAATCTATCTAAAGCCAATTCAAAAACGGGCGCTTTTGCTCATTCGAAAATATATAAGAAAATATATAAGAAAATATATAAGCTCTTTTTGGCCGGTTAATGAATAATTATGGAAAAGAGAACCTTATGTGGGATAAAGACTATAGTACCATCCTGCATGCATGTGGCCGGGGCGAGTTTCCAAGGCGCTGATGGGAAGGTTAAATTAACACCCGATGGCAGCCAAGCATCAAGCATTAGAGGTAATACCACTTAGTGTTATATAAGGTCATTTTCTTTTTAAAACTAAATGGCAAGGATGATAATCATTCTGCATTGGTTTCGAATCCCGCTTTTACCATAATGTCACAAGTCGGTAGCTTTTTGTTGGTTAACGAAATACTATAGGGGATCCTCGCGAACATGTGGCAGTCGAGTACTGGGACAAGGTCGGCGAAAGTGAGTATTTCATGGTGGACTGCTCGGAGGGTTATGGCCTCCCCGATTTCTATCAGGTGCCAGTTGACCCTAAGGCATATTCAGCGGCTCCTCGAGTATGGGTTTCGCATTCCGCAGGTGGAGTTTGCAGCATTACGAAATTATATAGGCTAGCTTTGGCGAAACATTTTAATGCAACATGCGCTTATAAAATCCCCGTTTAATCACTTAGCTGCATTACGCGCATATACTATGAGTTAGTCTGAATACTAAAATATTTTTTAACCTTGGAGGAAAATTAGGCAAATATCAAAACCTTGTCATGTTTTAAAGAACCCGCATGATTGATGAGATACTCTTCTATAAAGAAATCTTCTTTTCTGTTAATATTGTTAACTCCTACAAGAGTTTATGAGAGAAAACTTAAATAGGACATATATTCTCGGATCTTTTCAGGTTACCGAAAAGAAACTATGTTTCTATTGAAAATAAGCAGTTTTGATCGCTAATTAGTCTAAGTGACAATATAAGTCAACATAGGCAAACTCCGTATAGACTTCTACTACACTTATGGGGCACATATTTATGGTAGCCGCATTAATACCCTGCATAAGGTTAAGGAGTGTGGATTAGTAGCTCATCGAGCCTCACGTGCCAATAGTGGCCGAACTTTTTGTAAGGAGCGGGAGGGGAATAAAGATTACTGCTTGGCCTACCAAGAAGGCAGGAAGACTTCATGTGGCTGTCCTGAACGATTCATCTATGGGCACGGCCACACTATTCGTAGTTTAAGCCAGGTACTGAGGAAAATTTACGTTTCTATCCTAACTTACAGAAATAGATCATTGGAATAGAGATGATGAGCTTACTCCCTTATCGCCCTGGATCATCAGCAAGAACCCGCCCTTTCAACGAACTTGGATACGTTACTCCCGTCCATCTACCAGATTTCGCCTTAGGTTGTGCTGAGCCATTATATGCTTGAATATTTATCTCTAAATTCAGGTAACAAGCTTTCTGAGTTCAATGCCACTCTTCCGCATTCTCCGCAGTTACGCATACAATTCGGTCGACAGGGGAAGGGAGTACTGCAAGAAGTAGTGAAGGTTAGAGCTTGGTTAATTAGTGGTTCGTTCCACATGTGCCCAACACCGGGAGCGAATGACCACGCGTATCTTACCAGGCAGTCTACCCAACAAATCGAAGTTTCTGACCGATTGCATCATAGACTTCCGCGATTGGGAGATAGGCGAAATATTTCACTTTATATGATGACACCTTACATACAAACCGGCAAGCGTTATTGGGACCCACCGTAGCTGACGACAGGTGGGTAGAAACATACATTAGCTATGGTGAAAGGAATATTGGGGTGGACGCTGATGACCTGGCCGCATTGTTAAATGAATGGGCACGAGAAGCGCGAAATGCTGCGCACGGAAACGCCAATCGCCGTTTTTAATAGATTACTGTTTTATTTAAAAATATGATTTTCTAATCCTAGTCATAAACACAGTAAGAAAAGGAAAAATTTTTTTAACCCTTCGTGTTATTGATTAATTAATTACTTTAGCAATTTTTATAATAGAACGTCATGTTTCGAGGACGGGGAAATAAAATGACTATTCGCACGCCTCATGTTTCAAGTGAAGACGATACAAGAGCTGGTGAACTCTTAACCCCTCTAGGAAGCTCTCCTCATAGCGACTGGACCATGAGGGAAGGCATGATGGGCGACCCCGAAAGTGAGGAACATACATCTGTAAGCAAATGTACGTAACAAATAATTAAGATATTATCCGGTTGATAACTAGCCACCTAGGGCCCTTTTTTGACTATAGGCCATACTGGACTATATACTCAATATGGCCCTATTTAGCTAGTTATCATGGGTCCCTTGATGGAATTAACCCCGTGGCATTACCTCAAGCAGGTGGAGTTGTAAAGGGGTTTCATCTTGGGCGTGGAACGAAAGAGCCCAGACGATATTGCGGCCCCCCTCTCCTTATGTGTATTTCGGAGAATACAATGAGGAGAAGATGATCACGCGAAAAGGTCAACAGGATCAATGCAGGAATGAGAACCCTTTTTGACGGACTTGACCTGGAAGAGTTAAAATTTTGAAATAAAGAAACATAACAATAATCCAAAAATTTGTTTTTTATTCTGTAAAAATTTATTATTATCGTCAAATGGTTTTTGCATATTAATACTGCAGGGTAATATATATTTAGCAGCCTGTGGATAAGCTAGACCTTGGTTGATTCCATAGTAAAGCATTTGTAATGGAGCTTCAAGATTTGGCTGAACGTGATCCTTAATAGAAAGCTATTAAGTACCCGCCTGAAACCGCTCGTGGTGACATCAATTTGCATTATGGCTTACTGGTAAGAATGCAAATATGTGTTAAGCGATTATACATTTGTAAGAGTTTTGTCCCATAATAGACCATTTACCGGAGTAAATGGGAGTGAGAAAACAAAATGGCTCGCGTAGTTTTATAGTAATAAATTTATTACTTGGTGGCAGCGTTAGCAAGAGTGTTAGGGGCCGGCCCTGTTAACATTAGTCTATAAGGGTTAAGGGACGAAATATGATAGGTGTAAGTTGAAAACGTAGTAAAACTAGACCAATAGTTTATTGCGATATATTATAAAAAGTTAAATATATAGCGTAATAACAAGTTCAATTAAGGGTGGGCTATTTTAGATGTGTAATATATAAGTAGGGGGTCCATGATAAAATCTAAAATAAATGGGTGGTCTAAATAATTGTAGGCCAAAAATAACACCTAATGTCCCTTGTGTCTAGACTGGGTCTCGGTTGCCAACTGAAGAATAATAAAACATCTTCAGTTTTCAACGACCCGGTTCTAGAAACTTTTAACCGGACGCGCCCCAAATTCTTAGTTATAGGTTACGCCGGTAATTAGTATTAATAACCCATTTCTCTAAAAACTCACTACGGATAGAAAAGAACGGAGAATACCCCTTTATTCGCCCCAAAGAACCGTGTTTAGGAGCACTTCTTCCGTTATTTTGGTCCTGTAGGTGTAGTATAAAGTAATAAAGTAAATATATATATACATATAGTATTTATAGATATTTGTATAGGATGTCGGTCAGACAGTATTGCCGCTCAAATATCACGCTATAATATCGGCCAATTTTCCAAAACAAAGTCACCGAAATGAACCATGATATGCATATGTCAAGAGGTCACCAAAGCAGTAATATACCTCTTTAGCTACTGTTGTCGTACGAATGATTGCTACCTGGAGTCCTTATCACAAATAACAATTTGTACTATTTTAAATAAAGTAATTATGAGCTGCTAACTGACAAAGAGTTACGATGAATAAATATTGCCTCAATGCCTAATATAGCTCCATCAGTCGGTCACGCTTCTTATACACGCCGATATATGCACGTTTTTTGCTGGTTGAGTGATAATGCTTGCACGTATTATCAAATATAGATTTATTAATTTCTCAAATATTACAGTATCAGCAATAATAGTTTTCCAGCCGGTTAGTTTCAAAGTGAGTTTGGTCCAATCGTTTCTTGGGGGTTTAGCGTGCAAGTCTTGTGACAACGCGACCTGAAAAGAAAGATTTTAAAATTATTATTATATTATTTCATGCGCTACTCACTTTTCCATAAATAGTTTCATTTTGGTAAGGGTTAAAAATGGTATATCTCTATTTATAATTTCGAGTAATTTTCGCCATTGCTAGTTTTACTACTAGCATTTATAAATGACTCAGATTATTAGTGTTATTGTCAACATTTAATAGTTAGTCACAGTTATGCGTCACTAGGGTGAATATTTCCATGTTTTAGTGTTAGCGCGTAGGTGATGAGTCACGGTCTCGAATGAGTGATCATGCGTAGGTTAGCTTCATGCGTCAATGCCTACCGCATAGTGAGAATATTATTTTAGAGCAATTTCTACGCCAGACGAAAAATATATGATATACGGGCACGATCGAAACCAAGAGAATTAATACGAGAGAATTGCCTTATAGAGAATATTTATCAGGTCCGGGGACATGAATTTTCGCCATTATGCTAATAGATCATTTAAGCAGTTATGATAGCAATTATTTACTCGACACTCCTTTTAGTTAGAACGCGTATTCAATTGCTAGCATACCTGGTGCCTCTGTATATATGTATACGCATAATGGGTTATTTTATGTTTCCCATCCAAAAGTACCTTGGCGAATTGGAAAGAATTTATACGATTTGGGAACATTTCACCTTTTTGTAAGAAAAGGGGTGAGCTCGAAACAAAGGTAGCGTAACAATGTCTTACTAACTGTAAAATTCTTAGCTTATTATCGGCTTATACGAAACGCCTTGGCCAGAAAATCAGGAAATATTCCTCTGAGTTATTTATTCAGCCTTATATGCTTGCGCGGCCGCATTGGGGCCCTGTATTTCCCCATATTGATCTTCGGTTTTTAGCAAATTTCCGAAATCATGGTCTTAATGCGGCGGGCCGAGATATAAGTCCGGATGAATGACTTCGTACTTTTAAGCATCCTCAATGCAAATATGCTTTACTTCAACTGGCGAAAATTCAGGGCTATGATTATCTAAGTATGAAATACTTTCCCTGTACGGTGCTATCACATGTTGACCAGTGATAAGGTTAAGGTGAAGTAAGCCAGTTCTCCATCAGTAGCTGATAGCCCGCCTGAAAAAGCGGTGTGGCGAAAATTGTTAGGCTTTGGGGTATGACGCGTAACTTTCCTTGAGCAGGGCCTCGTCCCCGAGGTAGTCGGTTTAACTGGGACTTATTGTTTGCCAACATAGGAGCGTACCGTGCGGGGGAAGTATTTCTCGGAAAACAGCATATACATATGCCTATAAAGTATAGAAGCGCGTCTCTACGACGTGCTGAAAGATGGTGTGTTTTAAAGGATGTGTTTATCTTAAGGATGTGTTTAAAAATAGAGATATTATCTTAACAATGATAAACCAGGAAATGGTCGGGAGTGAGGTTAAGGTCCAGAAAGTCACGTCTCCATCATTAGCCGATAGCTGGTCTGGGAAAAGGCTTGGCGTAAATTTATTGCCGACCGTTTCATGGGACGTCATTGGGGGGGGTAATATCTCTGGAAAGCAAGATAGTATTACAACAAACCTTTACAGATACGTGGTGAACAGAGGTAGAACCAAAGTTATACGTACGTATTGGCTGCCGACAATTCCTCATTTATTGGATGCTGTTATCCCGATGGCGGTCTCCTACAAAGGCTACGAAGGCTACACCCTATAGCTTGGATGTCATAGGTCTTTGCTAGAAAGATGATATACTTCAAGCTAATATGAGAAGTATGGGTAACTATTAGTCGGGGTAATCCCGCTTGAGAGTCTGGAAATGCAGTGTAATTGACTGAGTTTACGTTTCTGGCCAAGGATATGTGCGAGATATATGTCAAACCTTAGTAAACCTTCCCAGGCTATCATCAATTTGGTCAAAACTGCCGAATCTGTAAGCTAAACTTATAGATTAGTTTTCAGGCAATAATGAAGCTCTTTAGCTTTATGGTGTTGTTGAGTCAATGCCTAAAATCCGTAACCTGAAAGAAATATATTAACTTATTTCGCGTGCTGTGGGGTGAAAGATCGTTTAACAATATTAACTTCATCCTCTCAGTGCTCCCAGTCATATAATAACATTTCCGGAAAAAGTTTATTTAATAACTAGTTTCTTTAGGCTATAATAAATCTTGAACCTTGTAATCTAAACCCTATATTTATAGGTTATGGCATCATTAAGTTCGTCCATATGTGTTATCTATATCCGTAGCTTTAGTGTATTCAAAAATTATCCTTTTAGAAAGATTCATTGGTACACAATGGTACCGCGCACCCGATAATGAGAGCATTATGTATTACTTCGACGGTTTTGGTGATGAGGTTAAGGTATAGCATAGTACTTATTGCACTTTGTAGATACTGTTGACCCAGCTTTATATGTACAAGCTAATGCCTATATAGTCAACATGCGGGGTCAAGAAGTTTATAATCTCTAGAGTATTACTGGTCTCAGAATTTACTGAATTATTTACCATTATTTCAACCAGAGATTCATGATAGCTTGTCCCTGCAAGATATCACCCTTTTAACCGTCTCAGCCTTATATCAGAGCCATGAAAGATTGGAGGGTACGATCAAATATATTGAATTTATTAATAATTTAGGATTATAGACAGTTAAATAGACTAGAGACGGTATAATATCTCATCTCTTTTTTCAGCTGATTTTGCAGACGCAGTCATCTCGAGTCCTTCTCCTAGTGCTGTATTCTCGGCCATATAAGTCTGCAGCATTTTACTATTCGACCACGACCCTAGCTGAACTAGCATAGATTCGTTTATACCCATTGAAATGCCGAGACTTATATTGTAGCGTCGTCCTCTATGCCCTGTAATTACAAGATTTTCTGGCATATTTATCTTTTTTGCTGCCGACTTCCAGCCAGTTACGATATTGGCAGTTTTGTACATTATTGAAGTATTTGGTCTAGACCCCATTTTTTCTTTACCAGTGGGTGCTTTCATTGGGAACTTTGACCACAAGAGATTCGTTATGTTAATTGGGCAGAGGGTAGGTTCAGACTTTGATTCAATCAAACGGAGGAATTTTATTTGTTGGCCTAACCTATCAGATTTACAGACCCTCATGGTCCAGGTTATTATCCTCAGCCCCTTCGATCTTGTGAGGTTGGCATCTGATGCTTGAAGAGCCAAGCAATCCCCCACTCTCCCAGCAGTAGTATAGGTTAGAACCAAACACCAGATTCTCAATAATTTCATATAATTAACTGTCGGTTTTGAATGGATATTTGTATACATGCTTATCACAATCCTCTTAACCCAACAGATTGGAATAAGCATTGCCTGAGTTTTGGGTTTAAGGTTTATTAAGTCAATTCTCTCCTTAACCCACCTGTTTTTTACACAGGCTATTTCAGAAGCATTTTCGGTAAAATAAGGTAGTTTTCGGTTTTCGAATATCATTTTAACCGCTGCAAGTTTTGCAACTATAGCCTCGTTTGCGATAGGGATTAGCCTAGGTTGTTTCTCCCATGATAAGAGAAACGCGAAAATTTCCCTTGTTTGCCACAATGAAACTCCAATACCGATTTTTTGTTGCAAACATATCCATCTGCCTTGCAACCTTACATAGCCTTATATAGTACTGTGAATATTTCCTTGAACGTGCCACCAGGTCATTGGCCTCCTGCAGTAAATCGGACATTTTAGACTAACGTAATTACAGTATTGTTTGTTTATTTTATTTACGTTCTAGAATGTCTTCTCTTTTTGACGAATGCCAGAAACTTGTCACCCTTCAGGGTCAAAACCCATTTAAGCGACGTCGTAATGTCCGCGCAGTAAACTATTTGGGGATGTTCATCCCATTATTACAATGGGTGAATAGAGTACGACTTAAGCTTTGCTTTCAAGACAATGAACTCATCCCATATCAATCGGCATTAACCGGAAAAATTTCTAACAAGACTTTGTGGGCAGAGGCTAGCCACTATATGCTGTTAGAAGGGTTGTGGGGACTCGAGAATCCAACAAAAGTTCACCTTCACCTTCTTGATTTAGTTTTCCGGTGCCCAGACGACTTCTACGCAGGTAGCTGGAGGGATTACTGCGGTAATTGGCTAATATTGTTGAATAAGCATGGGTAAGTCTCTTAATTCGTAATTTAGATTATAATCCACATATAGTATAAGCTCCGATCAAGAGGAAGTGTACTCACACGTACACCATGGAGTTGATCTCTGGAGTCATTCCAGACATATCAAGAGGGATCACTCTATGGAGTATAGACCTGGGATGTATCTTTTTACTGAGAAAGTGTACAATCAAAGTTATACATTATCTTGTCGTGGGCGAAAAACTAACAAGCAAGCTTTAAGCGACAACCTTTATCATAGGATAAGTAAAGGAAAAACAACTAACAGTATCATTGGGTACAAACCTGTATTGCGGCGCCAGAAAACTTCATATGCTGAATTTAAGAATCCTACCCCTTTAATGGAAAGCCACAGTGTAATATACGGGGAGCTTTCAAAATGGGTGCGCCAGGGAGAATAGAAATATTACCACGGAACAGCCGTATTCTGGAGCAAGTAGATTGCCTTCTTTCAATGGCTTTAGAGCCCTGCAAACCGAGATTATGGTAAGCGTTTTTCTGCGTGCTCTTTCATTATTTTATAGTCAACTCAGATTTACAATTTTAATGTTGATATTTTATAAGCTGTAATGGAAGCCCTATTACGTGCGTTGCTCCATTGGTAAAGCTCCCCTGCGTGCTGGATGATATAGGAGCTGTCCTTGGTTGCATCCGGCTAGGTGATTACATGTCAAAGCTGGATGACAAAAACGGTAGCTAATCTTTTCCCATTTATTTAATAGAATTTAATGAGTGCCCAGTTAAACTAGCTTAAATATATATATTTTTTAAGGTTACATGCACCTTCTGCTAGACCCGCACAGCGAAAGTCTATCTTATATGCACTTCGGTGATTTAGTAATTCGCTGTGCGGGTTTACCGTTCGGGTTGACCCACAGCGCGTCAAGCTTCTTGGCCTGCAACCGGATCGTG
>SCLF01037841.1:0-12166 GCA_004367975.1 Mesochordaeus erythrocephalus
ATGAGATGAAAGAACCGCAAGAAAAAGCTCTATCAGACTGGCTAAGTCTCGTTAACCGCTGTTCTGCTGTCCAGACCCCCCGGGGGGGGGGGGTGTCATCATTGTTGCTAGTGATAAACTAACGTTTTCTGCTTCAGTAATCCAATATGTTATCAGGGGCTAATTAAGAAAACTCCTCAATAATCAAAAAATATGTTCAAAAAATATGTCCAAAAAGTATGTTCTTGTTTTGGCTTAAAGAAGAATTCATTCTTGGAGCTCTTGCGCCAGATAAATCGAGGAAATGTCTTAAATCTTTTTACAAGAAAACTTATGAGGACATCCATATTCTTGTTTCCTATGAATGAATGGACTTTAGTTCAACCGTAGAATTTACTAGCACATCATTTACGATTACCTTTGAACGGGAAGTACCCCGGAAGTGAAAACACGAATGTCTAAAAAATATATTCGACAACGCCTAGTGGCAAGATTTTGACATTTGTTGACAAAATCAGCCAATTCCGGTAATTCATAATTTTTCAATCATTGGCACGAACAATTTCAGTTAAATTATAATATCGTTATAAATAATAAAAAATGTTATTATTTTGTTATATCGTCATAAGCACTGATAAATGTTTTATAATCAGGCTATTGTTTAGCAAAAATAGTGATAATTTTTGTGCTCAACATTACGGTTAAAATAAGCTTTTTATAAGAGGGCTAAATCAGGGTAAACAATCTAATTTATCTCAAATAAAAACAATTATTTAATTCGAATTTCGTAAATGGCAATCGGGAAAAAGCATCCATAAAAAGCAAAATTTAGCTTCGGCCTCAAATACTAAAAACACGTACTCTTCCTTGTTATCAAGTGAGGTCAGCACTTCCAAATCGGCAATTTCATTTGCGTTTAATATTTCTATAGAATTGTCCCCCTTTTTCAACATAATTTTCTGTTCTTCTAGGCAAATCTGGTCCAATGCAGGGTTCAAAATGCCGTTTCAAAAATGGTGGTTTTGAGTTAGATACATTTTTATCAGTTTTCTCAACCTAAATTTAGGCATTTAGACACTTTATGTTCAAATAATTCGGCCCCCGAAATTTCACGGCCGGACATTAAATGATTTTAAAATGACGTGTCTAAATGTCTAAATTTAGGCTTACGAAAGTGATAAAAACCTAGTTGACCCAGGTTGATCCTGCCATCCAGGTTTCGTAGGGGATATACAATTGTCTGGGAAGTATGCTCCAACCAGCAAGATTACACTTTTTAAATACTTATGTTTTGATGTGATTGTTTTATTTGAACTTTTTTAATTTTTATAAATGCAAAACGGAAACAGAAGTTAGTGAGATCAAGTAAATTAAATCATTTGACCTTTTTTAACAAATCCGAAATATAAATTAGTCGATTGGCGAGTTGTAGCCTACTGGTTAGATCAATAGTTTTTAATATAAAATTTTAGTCTAAATAATATTTGCATTTGAACCCCGACCTAGGACGCCATAAAGCTTTTCATTGCCTCGCGTAACACAAATCGGTAAACCAACGAACTCCATTTGAGCTGACTTCACTCAGCTCTAAAACGATAATCATAAGTTCAATATTCGTTCCAGTCGATTTCTGTTCCAGACGTTTGATTTATATTCTACCCATCAAACATTAATGAAAATGGGATTTTTAGAACATGCCGATAAAATGTAAATAACCGCCACTCAGAAGATTTAGAATAATCCTCATCGTAACGTTTTTTGCGATTTATTTATTTTTAATTTAATATGTTTTTTTTAATTAATCGGAAATTTGATATATTCACTCATGATTGTCACGCGCTGAAATGTTATCATTTACTTTCCCAAGAAACATGACATAATAATAAATAATTAATATAATTTATTTATTTTGTAAATTTTCGACTTTAGTCATCTTAGACAACTACAAATAATAAGTTTAAACAGATGTAATAATACAGTTTTTTTTTAAATAGTTTTCAAATAAAATAACTTCACGATGGGATTCGATCCCGGACTAATACATCAATTTCTATGGATGCTCATCCGACTAAGCTAAAATCTGAAGAATTTCAAGAAAATTTTCATGTGGAAATTTATAACATCACTGGAATTACTGATATACTTTTTAATCAGTTGAAATTTCTAACTTCTGGCGGATCAGTATCAAAAATTGTCACGATTCTCGTGCTCAAGAAGACATAAAATGTCGCGTATTTACAAGAGGGTTAAGATTGTCTATAAAAATAAACTAAAACATATTTCTTTCAAATTTGTTCCAAAGAATTATAAATACAAATATTTAAGATTACTAGAAATTAATCTACACAAAATTAGAACATTTTCTAACCAAACAAATTAATTTACAAAAAGTCTAAAAACCAATACTTTAAAATTTACAAATGAATTACATTAATTTGTATTTATTTCATTATGATAAATGCCCATGGTTAATAATTGTTTCGCAGTTAAATATAAGCTGGTTCCATTGGAAAATTAAATATTAATCGCACATTCGACAATACATTTCCCTATTGTGCAATAAAACTTCCTAAATGCATTACGTCGATATAAACGAATTTTTGGGACGTGCCTCGTTACGCTTTTGAATCCTGTATAATTGGCCTGACAAAAATAAACGAAAATGACTTCCAAAACCTTGCAATCGAGTACATGGCGTGAAGGTGTGGTATAATACAGTATATTAAAATTGGATATTATTAGGTAGATGCGATATAGGAAACTGCTGATCATGATTTTCATGAATTTTGAAGGAGGAAAAATGCAGTTTTTAAACAAAACAAAAAACAGAACGTATGTACATTGAGCACGTGATCAGATAGTGTAGGCGTCGGTATGGTAAGAATTGTTTAATTCATATTTTATGTATTTCTCTATCGTGTGACATGGACATAACCCTTCTGATCTTCCGATAAGACCATTTCGAGCAGTTCGACTATACGAGATATTCAGTAATACCGCTTTGTCTAACCTACTGCAAATAATATAAGCTGAATTCATGAATATATCAATTTTTAAAACCCGTTATCGAGGTATTAATCGCGGTTGACGCTCTAACTGCAATAAAAAAAGTTCGACGAAAAATTATAACTTATAACTCACTTGAGAAAAGAACTGGAATTAACTGTCATTTTATGCTCAACTTTGACTTAATAAGAAAACTTAAGCGCGATAAGTCAATAAATTCATTTCACACACAATATAACCGCACTATTCTAGAGAGAATTAAAACAATATTAAATATTGGATTTAAAATAACTCAGTATTAATAAAAAATTTGTTATATAATAATTTATTGCAAGCTTTCGCTGTTTTTTTCAAGTATTTTATGACTGGATAAATTTTATGACAGTCATAAAATACTGAAAAAATCCTGATGATGAACATAAAGTTCGAAAGCTTGCAATAAAGTATTATAAAACCAAATTTTATAATTTTTATTAATACTGAGTTATTTTAAATTCAATATTTAATATTGTTTTAATTCTCTCTAGAATAGTGAGTTAATTGATTTTATTGTGTTTGAAGGTTGATATAATAATAAAATTACAAAAATTTTGTTATAAAATACCGAAAAGCCTCGCAAGCTTGTAATAAATTATTATAAAACAAAAATTTGATTATTATATTATTAAATCGATTAACTCAGTATTCTAGAGAGAACGGTAAATTAAGGATTTTGTTACGTTTATGTCACATTTTAGATATTAAAAAATCCCAAACCAAAAGATAGACACGGAATAAAAGAGTAAGATGAACTTTAGCAGGAGGAAAAGGTGGAGGTGTTCATTAATATGGAAAAGGCATTTGTCATGCTTCAGGAATGTTCTCGCCAAAAGATGGGAATCATCAGTCAATCACGTCAAAGGCAAAAATGGGGTTTTGTCATTTTCCAGTTTCTTATTCCGACTGGTCGTGACTTGACGAGTTTGAACCAAAACACTAAAGGCACACTTAAATATGATTTCTGGTAAACTAAAATGATCACGCTATTTAACCAATGAGCTCTTTACTTGGAAGTTTATTTTTCAAAACTCGAGACGCATCATTCGCCGTGGAAGAAATCTAGAGTTAAGGCAATCAAATCAATGCGAAAAAGACGTAGAACATTAACTCAAAAAATTATTTCTGGTCCTTTTTGGTACTGAAATTGAAAGACTACATTCCAATTTATTTTGATAAACGCCAAGTAAATAGCCCAGTACGGTTAGAATTCAAAAGAGCCCAGGGGTTTACCACTGTTAATAAAATCATCCAAAATCAAATTATATTTGCACAAATAAAAATAAATTAGGTTTCTAGATATATATTGGGCTTTTTAGAAATGAAATAGTGGACCCAAATTATCATACATGGCAAGCCTACTTTGCAGCGGCATCGTTCGGAAGATAAAAATAGACTTATTTGGATATATTATTAAATCTTTCAAAAAATCAGATATTTATTAAAACAACAATTACTATTTTATACATTCAGAATATGGTTCGCAACAGTGCACAATGGTTTTACGTTTTTTTCAGCACGAGCAAAAATCGTTAGAAGATTACCTTAAAGTCAGCATTTGAATCAATATAAAAAGCGGACTACAACGATTATTACGAATATAATATCTTATTAATAGTGCGAGAATGATTTTATTTTGTATCCCGCGTATTGTGGTCACTAGCCTGCAATAATTATAATAAACAAAATAAACGAGGCTAAAAATCTCTTCAGTGAATATTTCTTCCGACCCTTTTAATGATGACGCAGCAAAACGGCCTCTCATCTTGCCTACTTACCCCGTAATGTATCCACTATTTCATCCCGCAAGGCATATATATTATATAAAATTAATATTTGAATCTTGGGTTGAGCTTGTAGCATCATGTGGCCAAGCATGTTACCAGTAGACGTGGATTAAATCATCTGGCCTCGTAGTCATGACTATAACATGGAAATATGTATCTAATTACATCTAGAGCAAGTCGATGGAAAATTGATCGTTGTTGCCCATTTCCATCACGAGAAGATGATGATCCTTGATCGACAGGAAATTTGTTCAGATCATCGAATACCGTTTCAAGTATCTAAAACTCTTAGTTTACATGATGTACGGTTAAGAATCTATTACTATAATTCGGGGCGGGGTGAATTCGGCACCCGAAAAGTGTCGAATTCATACTCCAGGTGTTAATTCGACGCTTTTAGCTAACCCTAATATTTTGCGGGCAGATTCTAATTACGCAAATTTACAAGGCACCGTTACGATTTTTGACATTTCGGCTTTTTCGACGTTTTTGAAATTTTCGAAATCTTCCAAAATGTAGGCGGGTAGTTTTTTTATTGGTAGATTTTTACAACCTACGCAATCAGAATAGTATTTTATTTATTTAATTATTATTTAATATCAAACAAATAAATACCGCCTACGCAATTACAACGTACACAAGCAGAATAGTATTTTATTTATTTAATTATCATATATAAGTTATATAATATAACCAAACAAAAAAAATCATAAATACCGGCAACGCAATTACAACACAATTACCGCCTACGCAGGCAGAATAGTATTTTATGTATTTATTAATTATTTAATAGTAAAGTAATAAAAAATATATAAATGTCGCCTACGCGATTACAACCTACTCAATTACCGCCTACGCAGGCAGAATAGTATTGTATGTATTTATTAATTATTTAATAGTCAAGTACTAAAAAAATTATAAATACCGCCTACCGATTACAACCTACGAAATTACCGCCTGCGTATTTTGTAGTTTTGTGCTTCGTTTAGAATAAACTAGTTGCCTGGAACATATAAAGCACTGGTTTTGCTAATAATATACATCATCTTACTTGAATATATTGGCAGATTGCATATTCAGCAGCCTACAATAATTTGTAATATTCTTACATTTCCGAAATTTTCTACGTTTTCGAAATTTTTGATATTTTCGAATATTTTACATTTTTAACATTTCCGGCATTTCAAGTTATTTGTTTCTGATTATTACGAGACTATAATTAGAAATATTCCTAAAATGTAAAAGAATTCTAGAATATCAAAAATTGCTAAAATGCTAAAAATGTCGAAAATTTGGACAATTTCGAAAATGTAAGAATATTACAATTTATACTCAGGGTGTTAATTTGACATTCAGATGTCGAATTCATACTCCAGGTATTAATTCGACACTTGGTGCCGAATTTATACTCCAGGTATTAATTGGACACTTTTAGGTGCCGAATTCATTCCATCACTATAACACCCCTATCAAAACTGGTACCCCCCCCCCTCCGGGGTCTAGAGAGCAAGAGGTCGGTTAACGAGACTTAGTGGGTCTGATAGAGTTTTTCCTTGCGGTTCCGAATCTATTATCGTGCTAGATTAATTAGGCGCCTGGGCATCCCATAAAAGTTGTTTTCAGTCAAATTTTTACTGAACATACATTGGGATCTTGGCCGAGCAGCAGTGAAAAATTCGTGATTTTGTCACGTGCTAAGAATTCGGAGTCGGTCCTCTGAGAAGAATTGAAGTCGGAGTCATGACGCGTCGAATAAGCCTACTTTCGAGCCAATTCGACTAATAATAAAATACCGACTAAAATAATAATACCCTTCGATTAAGGGTATTTGATAACATTTTTATGTAGCTAAGTCAAAAATCTGATTTCGTAAAGTATGTCGAATTAGCTCGAAAGTGGGCTTATTGGACGCGTTATGCCTCCGGCTTCAATTCTTCTCAGAGGACCGACTCCGAATTCTTAACACGTGACCCAGTTATAGGCCAAACAAGGTACACATTTTCTGAAAGTGACAAAATCACGAATTTTTCACTCCTGCAAAAACCCAGCCGCAATAACCTGGCCAAGACACCAATATATGTTCAGCAAAAATTTGACTCAAAACAACTGCAATGTGACTTTCGAGGTCCATAGCTTTAAAAGAAATAACTGCAGTATGATCTCGATACCTATATGGAATGCCCAGGCGCCGAATTAATCCAGAAGGATTTAGTTCGGTGAGCTATCATGCCTCAATGAGTTAAAATCAACGGTTTATAAACCCCCTTTTTGGAAATAGATTCGGAACGACAAGGAAAAACTCTATCAGATCCACTAAGTCTCGTTAACCGATATCTTTCTCTCTAGACCGCGGGGACGAGGGGTACCATTTTTGATAGGGGTGTATAATTCATTAAAATATATATAACTAGATGTTGTTTACATTGCAATATTTATTTATGGAAATATTCATTTATATTACACATGTGTCAAAGTCGCCCCCCCTGGGGTGTCCACTCCGCAACTGATCGTTTAACGAGACCTAGTTGGTCTGATAGAGCTTTTTCAGCTCATTACATTATGTCCAAAATTATACTCCTTCGTATACCCTATAAAGACAAAATGAGTCGAATATAGTTGACTTCGACTGTCCTGAAATATAGTTGTAACGCAGTTATTTCGAGTCCAATTTTTAGTGCACATACTGGCGGTCTTGACATGTTTTCTAAATCATAATAAAATCGAAAAGTGAAAAATTCGTGATTTTGTCACTTTTTAAATTTTTTTTACCTTTTCGATCCAGTTTTTGGCCTATAACGGGTCACGTGTTAAGAATTCGGGTCGGGGCTCTGAAAAGAATTGAAGCCGGAGTCATCACGCGTCCAAATAAGTCGACTTTCGGGCCAGTCCGAGATACCTCATGAAATCACATTTATTGACCTAACACATAACGGGCCTATGAGAAAATCTATCAAATACCCTTAAAATTTGATATGTTATACGGTTGGACTTCACGATCAAAGTTTAACACTAACGAAAGTGCGTACAATTGGTTCTGCTCAAGTTATGGTAATTTAAGTCTTCACAATAGGGGTTTTTGGGGGTTAACTGTATGCAGGATTATAATTTTGAACATACTGTAATGAGATGAAACACTCTATCATTGGTCTCGACCCATTAGGTCTCGTTAACCGATCAGTTGCGGAGTTCATTTATAATGGAACATTAATTTACATTGAAAATATTCTTTTATAATGGAACATTCGTTTATATTTCAAATATTCATTTACATTGCAATATTAATTTATAATCCAAATATTAATTTATAATCCAAATATTCATTTATATTGCAAAAATTCATTTATATTGCAATATTCATTTATATATTGCGCATCGAATAAGTCCAATTTACGGGTAAATCAGAAATTTTATGGCCCATTGGCTCGAAAGTGAGCATATTCAAAATTTTCAAAGGAACGATCCAGAATTCTTAACACGTGACGTAGTGACAGCCCAACAATGGGATTTCTAAAGTAGATATTTTCAACAAGTGACAAAAATCACGAATTTTTTACTTTTCTATTTTATTACACTGTGATTTTCGAGGTCCATAGGTTTAAAACAAATAATCGGGGTATGTTTTTGATGCCTATTATACTACACCAGTCTAAACCTAAACACACCATCAACGAGGTGACAAAAAGCGGTGCGTTTAGGTTTAGTCTGGTGAGTTTAGGTTAGAAAACATGACAACGGTGAATCAACTCACATTCATAGTATCAGCAAGGATTATATGGAAACTGTATAAGAACATAAAGCATATGCAAATATATCCTATATCCATCGCAGTATAATAGTCTAAATCCCCACAACTAATCAAATCCGTGGAAGAAGGGACTAAATATAAAATTACATGAACTAAATTTTACTAGATTAAGTAGATCCCAGGGCATCAAATAAAAGGATCGGAAACATACGCCGATTATATGTCTTCAAGCTATGGTCCTCGGAAGTCACCTTGTCCAAAATGGACAAAATTGTTTTTGAGCGTCGTAAACCTTAGTTTTTATGCAGTTGTTTCGAGTCGAATTTTTAGTGCACATACTTTGGGATCTTGTGGGCTTATTCGACGCGTCATGACTCCGGCTTCATTTTTTCTCATACGATTAACCCCGAATGTTTTCGATGTTTTTATTGGATGCCCTAGAGTCTACATAATCTAGTACAATTTAGTTTGGTGACCTGCCATGCCCCCACCAGTTAACCTACCATTTTTTCAAAAAAAAGGTATTTTTCACGTTCTGTCTTTAGGGACGGTTAACTATACGATGCCGTGTAAATATGTATATTCTGATAACAGATTCGGAACCGCAAGAAAAACCTCTATAACAGTCACTAAAGCTGGTTCAGCTATCAGTTGCCTCCGGAGAGCGGTATTAGGGGGCACATTTGATAGCCGTGTGGGACTGCAGCGTCAGGAGTTGAAATGAATCGACAATATATATATATTCTTATTCATCAATATCACATATAGCTTTGTTTCATTATTTATATATATAGCTAAATTTAATTTATATATACTTTAAATTATATAGACCACCCGATGCGAACGTTTCGAATTTGTCTGTAATAATAAAATTGAATTCATGAAATTTCGTAAGATTATTAGAAAATAAAAATAAATATATAAAATACACTCACTATCCAGTGAGTGAACTCAGATACACATTGGCAGTTCACTTCCGCAAACCACCCTAAACCTAAACGCACCACTAAACGATCCAATCAAAACGCGTTATTTCAGCTCTAATGCAATTTTAAATATGGAATTTTCTATTTAGTCCCTACTTCCACGGATCTGATTAGTTGTCGGGATTTAAGCTATTGCTGTGATGGAAATAGGATATATTTTCATATACTGTACGTTCTTCCATATAATGCTTGCTGATACTATGAATGTGAGTTAATTCACCATTGTCATGTTCTTTTGTGCTTTTTGGCCTCCTAAACGCACCGCTTTTTCTCAACGCGATGGTGCTTTAGAGTGGTGTATATAATTTATTTCTATAACGTTTTCGTCATCATGACATCATCAGTAGAATTAATAATTTGTTAATTAAATTCATTTTTGTAAATATTAATTACAAAATTATTAATTCTACTGATGATGCCATGATGATCAAAAAGTAATAGAAAGCCTCCCAAGTTATAGATTTGCTCCCAAGTGTTAGAACATAGTCACATTTAGAAGTTTATTCGTATATTTGATCACAGAATTGGGTTTTCATATGGGTTCACACCATGACACACTGCTCAGATTAATTTTAGAAGATTTTATTCAAAGTAATTCATAGTAAGACCGCAGTAGGAGATCCTGCGTATAAATAGACTCGACATAGAATCAAATAATTTCGAGACTAAAACTGAGATAGATAAATATGAATCCGAAAACGAAGATAATTTCCAGGCTTCATATTATACTCCAATCGAACAGCATGGATGGCCAATGAAATATCTAGCTTATAAATGAAAAGGTTTGCTGACAGTATTCGTCAGAAATATCCAAGAAAAAAATGCATTTTATTGTTAGATAATGATCCAAGCCATATTGTCGATGAAAGGTATGCAAATTTAGAAGTATTGTTCGTTCTGCCTGAAAAGGCGGATATCTTCAACCGTTTGCCTAACGCTGTTGCTAAGAAAAGCTACAGACATTTCGTTTATAAATATTTAATTTACGATGAATTGGGAGGAAACACCAAAATGGAAGTCGATGAAAAGTTTGCTGCAAGTTTTGCCCAAATCTGGCATCATATTGAAGCAAAAAGTTATTAAACTGCTTTCAGAAAATCCAAAATTGGAAAGTTCGTAAATGTTCCGAATCAATCTGAACCACAATTTTACCGGTATCAATCAGATTAAATTCAAAAAGCTTAAATTCAGTACACATAATATTAACTCGCGTGGAATTTCAAGGTCTTTTTATTAAATATTACAAGGGTCAACAAAGAAAATGTAATTATTAGAAAGTGAAATTGCGTTCTGGGTGTTCTAATTTTTCTTTTTCCCCGGTCAATTTTATTGGATTTTAGAAATTTGTAGAAAGGTTCAAAGATCGTTTGATTGAAAGTAACATTACAAATTTTGATAAGAACTAACCTCATTCTGCCATGTGATAGATACACATCCGGTGTTAAACTTTTTATAGAAATCTTCGTCTTTCTCGCCGATAGTAACACCCTTGACTGTTGAAAATTGCTCAATATCAAGTACGTCTTTGGCATAAACAGCTTTTTGCTAGAAATAAAACTAAAATTTCTATTGTTCAAAGAAATCATATTCTTAACAAACAAATATGATTATTTTTGTAGTTAATTAACCCCATTGCGAAAGACTTTAACATTAACCCTCAATAACTGTGTATGCTTTTGAAGATTTTAACCGTTTTTGATAACAAAAATCGGGGTCATTTTGTGGTGTTTCATTCATGAATACTTGCCCAATGGACATTACATGGCCATACTGTATTGACATAATTATTCCACTTTTTAAACCGGATAAAGAACTTTTCTATCAATCATAGTGTCGTCAGTTCAATTAGAATTCATTCAACACCCATTCCCCCATGAGACACACCTGTGTGGGTCAGCCCCCCTCCCAGAAGGTCAACGATAAGGTGATAGAATTTCCAAATTTATACGCCTCCGTACGGTTAACCCCCTCTAAAGACAAACATGTCAAAAAGACCACTTTTTTTAAAACGTTAATTTTAATTCACGGTAGCATTGCAGCTCACCGAACTAATTCGTGCTGGATTAATAAGGCCCCTGGGCATCCAAGAAAAGTATCGCGAACATACTGCCATTCTTTGTTTTAAGGCTATGGACCTCGAAATTCACATTGTCGAAATGGACACATTTTTTCCTGTATTTTAGCGTCTACGACAATCAGAATAATCATAATAAAACCGAAAAGTGAAAAAGCCGTGATTTTGTCACTTTTTGAAAATTTGGGCTATAACTGGTCACGTGTTAGCTCGGTCGTCTGAGAAGAATTCGAGCTGAGTAATTAAGCCCACTTTCGAGCCAATCCGACATACTTCACTAAATCACATTTTTTTGCCTTAACCAGTGGAGACCCCGAGTGAAATATCCTGCGGAGACCCTTTAGGGACAAAATGTCCTCCGCTCTTCTTTTCCATTGCAATTCAAAACGGAGCAACATTTTCCGTTGAAAATTTGAACGATGGAAGCTGTGCTATCTGGCTATATAACGGTGTTAAAATTATATTAATATCGATTACCGATAACGTATGAAAAATCGGAATGTAAGGGGTTATCACGAAAATATCATTCAAATAATATTTTCTCCGTCAAATC
>SCLF01037842.1:0-20805 GCA_004367975.1 Mesochordaeus erythrocephalus
TCGTTTATTCTACCACTATTATGGGTAACATATATATCTTATACACCTTCCCACGCGATTTTGTATCCCTCTATCTGGGGTGAGTGGAGCACTGTAGGACACGCCTCCAGAAGAGCCAAAAAGGAAATAATAATAATGTGCAAGTTTTTGGGAACGTAACTGTATAAAGTAATAATCACAACTTTTCCAGCAACCCGAACCAACTTAAAAAGAAATCCTATCGAACAAATTCAAAAACCGAAAGGATCGCAAAATTGCTATCAATAAATATGATTCTGATAAAATGACACCTTTGCACTATGCCGCTAAATACGCACATGAGGAAACTGCTGAATGGTTAATAGGTGAGGGGGCTGATCCTACCTTAAAGGGTGACGACGGATGTCTTCCTCTACATTTTGCCGTGAAATATAGGTGGCGTGTAATTATTAACCCTTCTTGCATTACGGACGGCTTTTAGTTAGATTTGAATCATATTTATACATACGCTAAAGTATAGGAAAGTTGTAAACCTTAACCAGAACGCTGCGCGAATGGTCTACCCATACGTTGCCATCTGTGTTGTTTGACACACGTAACACTCATTATTTCAGTTTCAGATCCCTATTTTTGTGTTGTTGATTACGGGTATAAGGGCTAATTTGAATAATCAATTTTCTATACAGTCATTAATAGTTAAGCTGTTTTCGGTCAAATTAGGTCATTCTTGACCTTATGGGGAATTACTGGGTATACTTACGGTATTATATCTACTTTTGGGCTTATTTGCAATAGCCGCCTACGAAATTTATTATTATTCCCTATAACTATCGAACCCTTTACCAGAACTTGTATTTTTTTTATCTCATATTTTTCCGCTTATCTCCCTCTTACTCTGTACCAACCGCTCACGCAAATTTGGCATTGATTTTGTGCCGAGTTTCCCTATAACTATCGACCCCTTTATCGACCCGCTGTACTGGGTTTACGCATTTTGTTACTATTATATACAGCAATATGGATAAGCCCTGACGCTCATAAACCGAAACTAAAATAATACTAATACCCGAAGATTTCTCATTTTGCACAATATAATTTTTCGTTTTTTTCAAAAAGTTTACGTATGAATATTGAGAGTTACGTACCATTATATACGCTTATTTTTTAGGTCGGATAAATATCGACAAGGAAGTATTTGTCCAGTTTTTTCCGCAATTTTAGGACTTTTCGTTTTTACGTTCACTTCCGGTCAAAATTCGTGGTCGACAGTTATCCTAAAATATGCACAAGCAAATTCGCTTTGGAAGTACCGCTCAATGTTTTCCTAACTAAGACACAGCTGTCTTAAATTGTAGGAAAATGCCGAAAAAACCGAGAAAAAAACGAAAAACGGGTCCTGGATGGCAAATTCGGCGTAGAACCACCCTAACGGAAGTGGTTAACGGAAATCTGTTTCCCATTTGTAAGCTAATTTTAAGCAATTTCAGTACGAAAAGGAAATTAGAAAGCGTAAATTCCGTGTCAAACACGGTTGTGATTACTGTTGTCGGCAGGAAAACCACTCAAACCAACATATTAACTTGGCGCAAAGTCCCAGCATTCAGTCAACTAAAAGCCAATAAAAAAGATTCCAGAAACCTAGGGTGTCGGTTGCCCAGAGCTTATGGTAGAAGCACCCTAGTTCAAGAACGAGGTTTGAATAAATAATATATGTGGAAACCAGTTCCTTCCATATACGTTCACAGTAGGTCAAATGGGGTACCCTTTTTTGAAGTCATATTTTTATTTGAACTGGCCATTAGTTGGTCTCTCACGGTATTTTGGTGATATATCGTTCCCCCGTATCTAAACTGGGATATCTATCCGCTAAATTATTTTTTTCCGATAGCCAGTTATATTCTGTCTATGTTAGAGTTGTGGGAAGTAGATATCCTAAATGATAACAGATACAATTGAAGGGGAGACCGCTGACAGTTGCCGCCCCAGAATTATATCCAACGTTTTTTCTGCTATATAGCTCAGGATCTTCTCCAGTTCGTCGTCCTTGATCAGACGAATGACGCCAGATTCTATTAGACTATTAGACTCGTAGCTGAGTCCGAATATTCTCGGGCCGAGTGATAGATCACCCTTTCGTCATCGCTCGATGATATATCGCTCTCGTCACAGTATTGGGCGATTTAAATTTCGGTTTCGGGTTCGGTTCCGTTGATTTTATCGGTAGTTGATGTATCAGCTTCATGTTTGAAATGTAACCCAGTCACTCCCATTCAGGAAGAGTACTATTACGCAATTCAGGAAGAGTACTATTATGCAATACCTAAAGTAGGTATTAATACTGTGGCCTTTCGTATGACCGCAGGGTTAATAAATACTAGAAGGGCTGATGTTGTCTGGGCTCGGACCTCGAATTTTATCTGTAAGGTGGCAAACTGACTTGGTCGATGTTTTTGATTACGGAGGCTAACGGTAAAATCCTAATAATGGATTAATTCAAATTGAAAAAGACTACAATATCTACTATAAGTCATGGAAATTCGTGATTATCTACTGGCCCTAATCGAACAATTTTCCGCTGATCTAGGGCTGCGCTATTGCACTGGGTACTGGTTTTCCTCTGAGGGGTTGTGCAACCATAAACCGCTAAGCCTTTCATTTTCCTTATTTAGGGCCGTGTTCCTAATGCTAATTAGTTTCGTCGCCTCTATGGCCGTCCAACTTCCTGTTTTGCCCTAGCGGTTTTTTCCTTCCAAACAATTATACCTCTTTAGCTTTTGCCGTTTTCTCTTCAGCCTCACTTAAAAACTCAGTTCAATTATGCGTTCCTTTCGAAATTTCGCTAATTTTTATTAAATTAATTTTGGTTTAAATTCGGTTCGAATGTTGCTTCAAAATGTTGGTTCGAATTTCGGTTCAAATTTTCGTCAAAATTACCTTTGCATCAAGTTTATTTTTATTTTTAATTTTTATAATAATTTTAATTTTATAATAATCTAATTTATTATCCGATTGGAAATATTAAATAATGGTCAGATCCCGAGTATATATATTTTACTCGGGAGGAAGAATGAAGAGCATGGAAACAGAGTGAAAAGCGGAGGAGGACAGTGGAAACAGACGGAAGAAACCAGAGGTAGATGGCGTTGTTTACACGAGAAACGATAGGAATTGGGAGAAATGAGCGCGTGGTACATATTTGTACTGGAAAAATATAATGATTTGTATATTGGACAATATAACGTCCGAGTTAAAGCCTTGACTCTCAGGGCCAAGGCTATTATATTTGTTTACGATAACAAATATCATCCTTCGTTTTTCCCATAACGTTGGGGGATGGCAGAACGGTTTGCTGAAGCTTTACTAAAAGAGCTAAAAGCAGAAAAGTCATAAAGACATTGAAACAGTACCAGCGAGAATGTATACTAGAGCAGATTGACAGCAGCGATATACCGGAACCGGAAAGGCAAGCCACAGTACTAGAGATTGTACCATTAGCGATTAACCCCTGTGAGGCACTGGATGAGACCAATCAATTGACACAAAGGTATTAACCCCACACCCGCACTATTATCATATTCGCCCCTAACACCAGAATGCAGGCCACCTGCAGATTGATTGATCCAATCCTAACCGTGGGACATAATTATTACCTTCAATAATTATTTTATTCCTCGGTTCCTTTGGCATACAGATTTGGAACAAACGCTCCTAATTTTACTGGTCGAGAACCACGAATCTATAATTTGACACTACTGAAACGAAAAATGGGGTTTATATTAGCTCAAAAAGTAAGCGTAATCAACGATGTGGAGTCAAACCTCGATCAAACGATGTGATGATATCAGTGGCGGACATCCTTTGTATGTTCGGATACGCTTTGAATACGATTGACGATTACTGGTGTAGATATTATATCGCTAATTACGTTTAATTATGCACGTCTATGTTCGTTGATTAACTCCTGTGAACCGTATGAGTCTTTTCAGGCCCATCGACCAGTTTTTCTCGAAACTGAGCAGAGCTAAGTCAAGATACCCCCAGAACAGCACCACCCTCCCCTAAATTCCGCGCCCCATCTTTTACGACCATTTTTAGACCTGAGTGCTACCTAATAAGCGGAAGTTCTAAGGGTCTAGGGAGTAACTGATCGGTTATCGAGACTTAGTGGTTATGATAGAGTTCTTACTGCGGTTCAGAATATGTTCTCAGACTATCCAAAAGTATACGGTATCGTCCAGTTAGCCCCCTCTAAGGACAATAATGACAATTAAAAAATTTCACATTTTTTAAAGTGCCTGATTTTCCCCCAAAATTAGAGTCATTCGACGCGCACGGATATCAGCTCCATTTATTCTCCCTGGACCACCTTGGGGGGGGGGGTCCTTCAAAAAATCTAAGTGACCTAATCCAAGGTGAAGTACCTAACAAATGACAATTGGAAGAGACACATTGACCAATATTTCCGGATAAAATTGTGTGGTGCAGATTTTGAGCGAAAATGCGGTCCAAAACAATCGGAAGTGAACCTACAAATAAAAAGTTTGAAAATTTACGTCGAAAGGTTATTTCCAGGTTATTCTAATTTTTTGAGCCTAGAATGCTCAAACCTGTGCACAGGGGTTATGTTCCAAAACGGTGCACAGGGGTTAATAGGTTAATAGACATTGTGTTTAAAGTGCCAAATTTACCCCCACTGTAGTAGGATAATGTCCTCTAGTGGCACTAACACACATTTAATTGATTATAAGAATCCTCCAGAATTATTTATATTATGATTTCACGCTAAATACAGACCTAGTGCGGTTCGCTCCGAATCACTTAGCACAGAAAATGAAGACAAAAGGGAGGAAGAAGATGATGAAGAACGGGCACGTCTCCTCAGTCTTGTGGACTACATTATGAAGGAAACCACAAACGCGGCTAGTAGGTCAGACTCAAAATCAGTCGGTCCCAGGGAATCGAATATAATCGACTCAGAGGACGATTATGGGGACTCCGCACTGCATTATGCTGTGGCAAGATGTAATCACATGGCAGTCAAAATTCTTCTAGAACACATGGCAGATGCAAATCATGCAGATATTCAGGGAATAACACCGGTCTATATGGCTGCGAAACACGGCGATGTTAAATCATTATCGGGAATGGTCCAATTAAGTTCTTCCAGAATATATTAATTTATATCTCGAGAATACGGCAGTTTTATTTGTTATTGAATATTTGGTAAGGTTAGCTAAGCGTAAACGGACATTGAGAGTACATAAGATTTTTCCTTCGATATCTCTGATGCACTATTTTGAACATTTTTGGTCGCGGACCCTGTTTTAGCGTTTTTAAGGCCTGATACGTGTTTCAATGTTTAATTGATCCCTACTGACCCGCCCTCTAAATTGGACGTGCAATTATTTGGAACTATTTTTAGATAGGAAGTATCGCCGGAAGTGACCGCTGAAAACCGCAAGTTGATTATTTTGAATCGCGAATCACACAAAATTGTTTCTGGAGACGATTTCTCGTGGAAAACTATCCATAAAAATTTAGTATAGTTTTTTACAACTAAGGCAGCTGTGTCTTAGATAGGAAAACATTGTGCAGTTTTCCCGCCCAGAATTTATTGTGCTTATTCTAAGCCTACCGATCCGAAATGAACATAAATATTCAACATTTTAAATTTTTCATTGAAAATTGGTTGAATAGTCAGCCGGATTATTGATAAGTGGACAAACAACATAGGCGTTCTACGACCAGGTATTCTCCCACAAACCTGATTTTGTCGATTGTCAGTTATTTCAGAAGATTTGTGTTTTCGTTGCTTAATTTTTCAAGTTCTTAATTGTACGTGTAATGTTATTGTGTAATATTCACCAATACTGGGCCAAATTCACTAGTATTGACTACAAGGCCGACACAAGCAGCATAATTTGCAAGAGAATCTAATGAAAACTATGATTTTAACGCATATTCACCCTTGGCATATTTGAAAACAAATATTCTAATTCTGGAGATTGAAATAACTCCATTAATCTCCACGACTAAACATGTACAAAATGGTGACCGAGACATACTTAACAGCCACGCTGCAAGCAACCACATAAGTGGCTTTTTGGCATAAAAATATGATTTTCAAGGATCAGACCGTATGCTGGGCCCGATTAAACTATGAATAATAACAGAGAAATGACAGAAAATTTAAAAACCGAGTCGCATATTTTGTTTAGGACGCTCAAATTAAATTTGTCCACCTTGGACAATGTGATTTTCGAGGTCCATAGCTTAAGAACAAATAAAATCAGTATGTTTTCGATACCTTTATTGGATACCTAGGGTCCTAATTAATCCAGCTGTACTGAACGTTCTGTAAAATATTTCATATACGCGGCTCAATCGGGATGTAAACAGCAACCACATATGTGGCGTTTTGCATAGTAAGCAGTGCTCCTTTCTTGCAGCGTGACTGCTAAAAAAGGGTACCTGGGAGATATCACTGAAGGTGATAATAACCTACACCTAATAACATTAGCTGGAGGTAAATGACATTTTCGGGTTTATCATTCGAATAGAAACTAGTCATCTCACTATTACTTCTGGGTCATTACGGGAGAATCAATTAAGTCACTCAAATCATATTTCTCCCTTTAGATAAAACCGCTTTTTTATACAAATTATATTATATACGGAAAGATAATATATAAAGGGAATATGATTAGTTCGTCAGGGGATTGGACGACTATCATTAGGGTTAACCTGATTTAAGAGTCAAAACCCATTATTAGGATCGTGAAAATATATAGATATTTAACACGTGATCGTCTCTATTATAGATACAGTATATGTCAGAATAATTGTGCCAATAAATGGACATGTTTTCCATTATTGGTTTCTTCATAAGTGATATGAAGAACACATGATCTTAGACATGCTTAGATCATTTTTCCATAATACTCGGAATTATAATTTTGGAGGCAAATAGTATTAGGGAATATTCAGGTGGTCGAGAGACTTAAAAAGGCCGAAGTGATTATCCCATGACGAAATGTAAAAATCTTAGAGGGATGATAAAACTGGATATATGTTGGTCATCCAGTCATAATTCGTCGGAGGAAGATCCAAAAAGATCATCTAAAGAGAAGCAGTGTTCGAAGAGTCAAACTCATCGGTTATCGATGAGACAGTATTTCGATAAGAAAGAGTAGAGCGTTCACAAGGGCCTTAAATGGCTGGAGTTAACATATGAGCAATCACTTAGAGAGCTCATATGCGAAACTAAAAGTCATGCTCTTAGACGTGACATAAGAGGGACAAATTAGGTGTTTTTCTAGACCGATAATTTGGCTTAGCTAGTGATTAAGTCGATGCTTACGCTCTTATAGGGTGAATTAGACGTCTTAAGAAGCTTGACTCTTATTTTCACCAAGTAGTATTCACGTAGTCTTATTCTTATGATTCTTTATTGAAGAAGAATCTTAATTTTATGATGTGTTAATGGAAAGTTATGCATCTCTTATAATAGAGTATCATTCTTACTATTATAAGACGACTCTCCCTTCTTAACTTTGATTAAAAAGAGTCTTAGTTTGACCTTCATCAAGTTTAAAGTGAAGAGTCTTACGAAGGCTATCAGGATTAAGAAGAGTCCTTAGTGGGTACATATTCGAATAGTCTCAATCTTACGAATTATAGAGGAACAATAATCTTACTCTTATGATGGAATAGGAGAGATATACGTATCTCTGTTAAAAGAGTATGGCCCTTACTATGATAGGGCGTGTCTCTTTTTACACTTGATTTTAAAGAGTCTTAGTCTTACTCTTATCAAGTATAAAGTAAAGGGTCTTACGAAGACTCTCAGAATTAAGAAAAGTCCTATGCTGTATATATTCGAAAAGTCTTATACTTGTGGATCATTGACCAACAAGAGTCTTACAATTATGACCAGATTATCTCTTAAGAAGATGTAAGCTTGGAGAACTCCTCCAGTTTATACAAATATTTAAAATGGGAGGTTAGCTGGAGGATGGAAAGCAAGTCAGAAAATACATAAACACATTGAGAATGCTCATTTCGAAGAAACATTCGAAAGTGATATTAAAACGGAATTGGATACCATTCCTCGCTTAACGGGGTTATTTGAAAGATTAAGGTTTTGGCCAGTGCCGTCAACAAGAGGTGAAGGCAAAGAGGCATGAGTTGTGTTCATACAATGTGGGGAACACAACAAGGCGTGTCGGAATATTTGAACAAACAACATCGTCATAAACTACGGGTATATTGTTAAATATATAAAGTAACAAGACTTATTTATCCTTTAAATTCTAACAAACATGGCGAATCACCATTACATATTCCGGATAACAATTAATTTGCCCAGATCGAAGAGCAACCTGAGTTGGTGCTTAGCAGTACATCATCGGGCAAACAAGAAAGACATACAAGCGGCACTAGCCATAAGGTTGGCTCAGCAAACGGCGACTAAAATGTACTCGTTTACGGTTTATGTCTGGAGGAATAGAAGTAATGACGAAGTGGGTTAGAAGTCTGGCATGGAATGTCGAATATGGATAAAATCAGCGTAATAACAAAGCGTAGGACCATCGGATGCCGAAGGAGAATACTATATAAGAATCTAGTCACGGAACAATGGGAGAAAGCTCGAAGGCTTCAATTGATCAATAAAGGAGGCTGGTGGCCGGTAATTACTGTATGCTCGACTAATGCCTAAAAACCGAAGGTTTTTATGGATACGTGGCTCACGGAAGTGCATAGTACGGGAATATTCGAGCTGACACGTTTACCATAATTGACCCGTTTTGAGTTAGTAATCTTTACAAAGTCGGATGTGATGCCCTGGGAAATACCTTTCCTGGCAACATGAGGGTGGACAGAGACTTTACTTTGACAGATAGAGAGTTGTTTATGTTTAGCTTAAGTCATTTGATAGAAATGCGTGAATACATACGTAAGAAAATGGGCCAAGTCAATAATGATGGAACGATTAGTAAGATAGCGTTTCAGTGGAATACAAAAATACAAGCTTATGATACTGGAAATTTTTTTCAGACGATTGTTAATTCGAAAACAAGAGCAGAAGCGCGAAAGACAAGAGTCAAGATTGACATAAATATTAAGTCGATCATTGAACAACCGATATTGAGGACTTACCCATGTTAGCGCAATCAGCAGCATTACTAAACTTGATTCATGGTGCGAAAACTTTGTAGCGAAATCAAGTGGACATGAAAACTTGGAACCTGGAAAGCGTTACCAACTGCTGTCATCGGGGAAAACGCTAATCATCTGATGATACCGTCTGCGAAATTTTGAAACACGGAAAACTGGGCAAAAGAAGAATCACTAGATTAGGCGATTAAAACAACTGTTGCGGGAAACATGCGCACAGTCATGCATAGAAAAATATGTGATTTGAAATCAAAGGGGAACATGGACGAAGAATATGGAGCCCAGAATGAGTTCACAAGATTCTTCTTGCTTATGTTTGAAAATCCGACGGATCAAAATGTCATACATACCATCAAGACGATATGTAAGCAGGAACAAACTATGTTAGACTCGAGAGATATTGTAGATTAGTACTGGCTTATATGGAAACTGCTGGAGGATGCACCGAAGATACCCTGGAAGGAAAAGAAAAAATATGTGTGCAGCGACTTGCTTGAGACAGAGATTAGTCTTCGTGAAGTGAGGAAGATGAGACCCATAGAGGGCCTATGGACTGAGACACATGAGATAATCAACTATTGGGAGGTCAAGGTTTAATTAGACAAGTGACACAAAACGTAAAAACGTATGTCTATGATGTCATAAATTGGATGCATGAAAGGTCAAAAAAGAGGAGTAATCCCTTCTCAGAGGCGATGGTGCGTCTTCTCAAGGAACGTATTTCCTAGAAACTAGACAGTTGGAGGAAATAGCCTTGGATATCCCCATTCACACACCGACAGGAGTGACGAAAACGGTCTGCATTCATATGATGTACAAAACAGAAAGTCGGGAAGTACAACAAGTGATACAGACGTTTCATGACATATTCCCATAGTAGAATATGAAAATTGGAAACGGATATATACTTCGATATTAGAGTTGCTGGGAAAGTGCGGAGAGATTATTCATGATGACTGGAAACTCCTAGCGAGAAAGTTACGAAGAATAGCAATAAAGAAACGACCAGGGTGAAACTATCACTGAACATACTTTATGAAGATCAGTGACCAATAAATTGCCCGGCAGACTTGATAGTTGAGAAACACCATAAGGAAAATACACCGATGATGGCATACAAAAAAGATCACGGTCGTTTTATGTACACCAAAGATACAAATGCTACCATGGCACAGATGGATATATTACAGAATCAGGTTACGCTGTTATAATTCACCCCACCGGAACGAACAGCGATAAAAGCAAAATATATATACTGTATTCATTTTTAAAGTAGCATGCGTCATTGGAATATATATTTCGATGGAAGAGATCAGCTTCATGCATATGATGCAGATAGAAACGAACGATAAGGCCAGAATTATGAACTGATGTAAATTCTCTGGAAATGAATCTGATTATCGCGAAACTAAATAGCAGGGAAATATTCTCTAGGCGAGGAATGCCAAAGGTCTGATGCTATCACTGATACCAAATCAATACTGGGAACAGAAATCACTATGATTATTATGACTAACAGATTTGAAAACTGTGGATTAATATCATCTGGTTCAATTCGGGCCAATCAGGATCGTTGGCTGCGAGCGACAAGAGCACTGGGGCAAGAAATACCGCTGCGGTTAGTGAAGAAACAATTCATGAAACAAAAGCGGACTTACTATATACACAATTGACTATAGTAAAATTATGGCGGATCCATCATACGGATTTGACATCAATCTAGATGTGTACCAACAATTTCGAAATTGGTTTTCTCTCACCAAATGATGATAATCCATTCATCAGCTTTCTAGACTTTGGCTTCTGGTCACAACCAGCAATGCCAAGAAATCTGAGATATTGGAAGAAAATTGATATGGATAAACATCACTTCAGCAATAGTGTTATAAAGAAAGGCAAGATAAAAACTGGTCAAATTAAGAGAACTGCGTTTGAATTGGTCCATAAAACGCACCTATTAGACACCACAATAAAGTTGCAGCAAAAAGAGAAAGCGAGTGTGCGAAGAGTAGTGTGGAGAGAGCTTAAGGTAAAGGTATTACCATTTCGAGTCTTCTAGCGGATCATTTTCTCTCGAAGACGATTAATAAATCTAAATCGGAGCTCATAATATCGAAAACCTTGAATGGTTATCCTCGCAAGTTATAAAGATACACGTTGAATGGAATCATGCGAGATCAGGGACGAATGGGACATCATTGGATACCTACGGGTTTCTGGATTGGTGTGAATAGTACAAAATAGCTTCCACAACCACCGAATATTAAAAAAATCTGGAACAAATTTGCAAGAGCTGCGAATACCGTTTCCTTGTATGACGCTAGATGATAAATAGAACCCTAGTAGTACCTGCGGCGGGGAAAATCTGAACCGGAATAAAGAGGCAGCCAAGTTTAAGCCTAGATCGCAAATACATCGAAAGATGATTCTCGTTTTATTTCGGGAAGCGTTTAAGCATCATTCTATGAAAGTATAGTGGCTGTTAGAAAACATGAGTTGATGGAAAGGAAAGGGAAGAATAAGCTTTCGCGTTCTTTCTGGGAAAATACCGATACAAAGATTGAGTATCATCTGCGAATATTTAAAGGCAATCATGGGCCTATCAGCTTATTACGGTTTAAACAACAACTCAGTTATAAAGTAACAAAGAGCTTATAACTAACTTGTCGGATACTCTACAGCTATCACCAAGATAATTACCTTATTCCGAGATCAGAGGTTGGATTACTTTGAATGAGAAAATAGCGTTTATACTAAAGGTAAGATAAGCGCATCCGGGAATTGATTGTAAACTTAAATTTATAACAGGAGTAAAAGAAACAGCTGATAATCTAGTTTGGAAAAAAGCGGGATAGAAAGATTGTAAATTTGTATAGAAAAAACTTTTGTAAAGAAACCCCTCGTACATAAATTAGCAGTTCAATTGAACCAAGAAAATAAAATATTAAGGGGAATAAAATATAATTTTAAGAAGGAAAAATAACATTATTGTTAAGAATGTTGGCGGGGAGTTAATACCGTCCATGGATAACCTTTCGGATGACAACCGGGACCTTCAGGGCGCCAAACAAAGGTTAAGCTGGTTGCGACAAGAGCGACAATCCACGGGAAAGTCAACAATGGTAACCAAGGACAAGGCGCCTCTGAACAGAGTGCCAATGCGAGGGAGATATGCTTATCACTCAGCCAATTACATTAAGGCGGTTTTGCTGATGAACGAGCAAGATACCAATACGGGAGTTTCAAAGACCTATTCATCTATTTCATTTTGTATTTGACGGCGGCTTTTATTATTCCACGGAAAGGGATGGTCAGCAAATATGCGAGAGACATAGTCTGGTCAATTATAAGACTACTGGAAGACGTTTGGCCCGCTGATGTCAGAAGTAGAAGGAGAGCAGAGACGACTGACATTCAACTGGTTACACTTCGCGGAGGGGTCCACAAATGGAGAAAAGCGGCGACTTAGGCAGAACATAAAACAAAAGCATACAGAATGCTTGAGTTTGAACAGAATAAGAGAGTTCACATACTGGAGGAGGAAGTAAAGCAACTCAAAGAACAGCCGGCTAAAAGTAAAATGCCGGAAAGAACTCCCTTGGCGGAAGAGGGGGTACCAGCAGTGGGCACGAAGTCACGCTAGGGAATAATGCAGATGAAAATGTCCTTGATGACTCTTTGGTGGGAACGAGAATTTTGACTTCGAAACCCTAATAACAAGAGATTGATCGCTCAACAGTGATAACACCGAACCCAACATGGGCACTGAACCACAAGTGAAGATGTAAAGTAGATGGTATTGGATCTCTTACAAGAAACGGTTCAAAAATATGCGGCTCGACCATGTATCTCAAGCGGCAAGAAGAGTGGGAAAAATAGTGGCACCGTTTTCAATGATTCTAAATATCGGGGATCAATTAGGATAGTTCCACGCATTACTTGGGGAACACGATAGCATATGGGAATACATTAATCATCCGAAGGAAGTCGCAAAGTACGTACAAATATGGGCTAGGCGTAGGTCATTTTCTTCGAGAACGGGGGTTAGGATTCAGATTAAACATTCTAAACTTGACGCACATGATCATATTCCTAGTGCCCAACTACAACACGTAAAAGAATCATCACATGGTCAAATCTCTCCGGTACATTCATTCCCAAATTATGGATTTAGATCCTCATCCGTTGAAGAAACCAAAGCGGTGCCACGAAAGCCCAAGACCAGAGGCAAACCACTTCCGGTCAAGACGGTATTTCCGTTAAGGAGTTTAAGAGAATTTATGAATACCACTCTGGACATGCCGATAATGCTACGGTCTAGAAATGAGAAGTACATCAATGTTTTGAAGGGGACCCACTCACCAAAATTTTGACCATATTTCGACAAAAGTCGGACACAAGTTCCTCACTACGATCAGCAGCAATCGGGCAGCTCTGTTAGAAGGCTTCGAACTTCCGGTATTGGAACACCGGAAATTGATAAAATGGAACCGACAAAAACATTTGATGAATTTTCGGATGAGCTTTCACAGAAAGCTAAAAGAAGGAAGAGGAAAATAAAATAAGTTTTCTTTGTAAAGAAAGAAAAGACACTATATTACTGCCTTATCATTTACTTTCACCTTTTGCCTTCACCATATGTCTGTTAGCACCCTTCATCTGCGTTTAGAATTTTATGTTTAGTACCTTTTTTGCAAACAAAATAAATAGAAAACAAAAACAAACTGATGGTTTATATATATATATATTATAACAGTAAGGAGTTATACCCTTATGAGTAAGAAGAGCATTACTCTTACTTCTATCAACGAAACATTATAAGTCTTACTCTTATGAGCAAGAAGAGTCTTACTCTTAGGAATAATAGAGCTTACCAGAGACAAGAGTGGGATTCTTTTAATCACGAAGAGTCTTAATCTTACCCGTGGGATATGAGATGGAAGAGTCTTGAGTTTTTAAATGAGAACAGGCTTATTCTTACTCTTATGAATGAGAAATTCCAAGAGTCTTACTCTTGTAGGGAAGACGGGTCTTACTCTTAAAAATAGGAGAGTCATAGTCAAGAAGAGTCATAGTCTTTTCCGTGTGATGCTAAGATCGAAAATTCTTTAGTTAAAAGGGGTAAGAGCCTTAGTCTTACTCTTATGTATGAATGAGCAAGAAGAGGCGGACTCTTATTCTTAAAAACAAAAGGGATTACCAGAAAGAGAAGTGTGACTATGGTAACCTATGTTAATTAACAGAGAAGGTAAAATTCAAGGACCGCACCAATGGTTAAAGAAAAGCTGGGAATTATGGCAGTGGTTCCATAAGCTCAGAGAATATGAGCAAGATAATCCATACTGGGTGGAACTTTATTTTCGTCGCGAGCAAGACTTCTATGTAGAGATATTATCAGATTTCAAGGAGATAGCCATGATAATGATAAGACAAATATAGGACCAAAAGCAAAAAAGTTCAGCGAAAAATGACATATGATGCCAACAGTATGCCATAGACAATTCGAAAAGATTATATAATACTTCCGATCAAAAATATATCGCACAAATTCTACGTTTTGATCTGGCCCTTATGTAAAACCCAAAAACCGAAAAAGATCGATATTGACTATCTTCGTACTCAGCCGTGACATTCTGTAAGGTATTTTGGCGCGCTTAATAGTTCGGCGTCGCGAACGAACTCAAACTACTTTCATTCGGATCTCGAAATAATGTAGTATAATGTACTAATTCATAGAATGCAGAATAATGTATTTAGGAACCTAGACGACATAATTAAGAATTATTTGCGGAATTAATATTTTAATTAATATGTTGATTAATTTTTTGAATATATTCTCTTTAAAAGGCCTATTAAAGCTCCTACTTCGATATAATGGTAATCTGTCGCTTGAAGATGAAGACGGTACTACAGCGCTTCATATTGCTGCCTCGGAAGGTCGTACGAATGTATTGAAATTTTGTTTTGATGCTATGGAAGCTGGAGACATTCCATACAATAACCTACTTTATAAGGAACCAGTTTCCGAAGCTTTGCAAGATTTGGATAATGACGGTTCTAATATTTTGCATTATAGCATCGATGGTGAGTGCCCGGAAATGATATCTCATCTTATTCATTTAATGAAGAAATACAAAAAGAAAGCACTTATCAATGCTCATAGACTAGATGGGGACACAGCCTTACATTTGGCTGCCGAAAAGGATCGGTGATGTAGATTTACGGCGTAATAAACCCTTTAATATGTGGCTAAACATAGAGTGAATTTGGTTTCACCGGTTAAGTTAGAGGTAAAATTGTGGGTACTAACATTGATTTCAACAAATGGTACATTTTCCTCTTATCCATAATGTATTAATCGATGAAACGAAACTAAGTGTTACTAAATTTTATTGTAGTATGAGTGACGCAATTTGTTTAACAGTCACGCTCCCAGCTGTCATACGCATGACATTTTGGCATACAGATGCGATTTTCAAGCACTAGACCGTATGCTGAGCCCGATTCACCCCTGACCCTGGGTCAAAAAATTTTGGCGCATCTTCTGGTCACTCCATAATTTACTATTTATTTACTAATATATAGTTATTGTTTTATTCATTTAATTTACTATTAAACTATGAAGAATAACAGTGACGATTTCTAGATTCTCCGCTCAAATAAAATTTGTTTACTTTGGACAATGTAAATAAAACAGATAATAACAGAAATAAAAAATAAATTTAGAAATATTGTGTTTAGGTGCTACAATTCAATTTGTTCACTTTGGACAATGTGACTCTAGGTGACCATAGCTCAAGAACAAATCATCTCAGTATGTTTTCGATACTTTTATTGGATTCCCAGGGTCCTAATTAGTCCAGCTGTACTAAAAGTTCTGTAAAATCTTATTTCTTTGGGATGACATTCGGGTAGTCATTTGCACGTTGAGTTCGAATCCATGTATTGTGAACGAACTCTATTGCAAACTTTAAATTTCCGATGCTCCTTCACACACAGATAAAACGGCTTGAATACAAAATTTATAATTCCCGAGCCATTTGGCTAAACCTGGGTATGGTTTTGAAATTTTTAACGCTTAACGGTTAACTCATTGCCGATCTAATGGTAGTCCAAACTGACTGTTTTCAAAGTAATTAAATTTTCTCAGTCGAAATTAAAGCTTCTGAATTAAAAAACAACGTTGCCTTAGAATTTCGACCGAATTTATGGAAAAATAGTAACTTTTAACAACTTCAAGTAGTATAATACGCCGAAAACTGAATACCCTCTATATTTCAAATGAAATTAAAAATTATAATGTAACCTCGGACCTCGAAATCACATTCCAAAATAGACACAATTGATTGCCCCACCTCCGCTTCTGCGGCCGGGTTTCTGCAGCACTAAACATTCGTAATATTGTCACGTTTGGGACCATTATTGGCGTATAACTGGGTCACATGTTAAGAATTCGAAGCCGGTCCTTTGAGAATGATTGAAGCCTGAGTCATGACGCGTCGAATAAGCCCACCTTCGAGCCAATCCGACATACTTCACGAGTCAAATGAGGAACTTATAGAAACTGCAGGAAGTCTCATTTAGGACATGGAAAAGGCACTGAAGATCATTTATGAAGTCGGGGGCCTGGACGGAGAACGCAATCAACTAAGATAAGAACTGGAGAACGCAACGAGCAAGTCAAAAATAAATGAAAAATACGCCACCTACTTAGAAAGATTGCGAAAACTGGCCGAAAACGTCTCCACAGATACAGAGGAAATCAACCGAATGCTGAGGGACAAATGGCGGGATAGCGTGAGTCTGAATAATTCCGAACAGTGAAATGTTGGAAACTTGCAGCAAGTTTGGACACATTGGAAAAGAAACTGCGGGCGGTAGCGACCCAAATTGCTGAAAATGTCCCGATTTGGAAAACAAAGAACAACAAGATTTGATGACAGATATTGATGTTAATGACGAAAAAAGACAAGGAAAAGAAGATAGAAGAAGGGAAGCCGGACTTGATGGAAAATATGATGGACGCAGAGACGAAAATGATGAACACACAAATAGCGTTCGGAGATTCAGTCCAAGCAACGCAAGTACAAAATTGCGTTGCTACGAAAATATCGGGTAATATCACCGAAAATGCAAACGAAAGAAGAAAACCCGCATGGCAGTGGAAACCCAGCACACCAAACACAGGACGAAACCAACATCAACGCGATACGAGCCCGTGCAGAAGATGCGGCCTAAGAGTGCACAAGAAGCCAAAATACAGAGGTACAGTAAGATATTGCTTCATCTGCCACGAAGAAGGCCATACCGAAGATGTTAAGGACTTCCTTCAAAGGACAAATATGGGGTCTGGCAAATGTCCGTGCCACATCTTCTAAACTGCAAAAACAATCTTGTTAAAAAATAAATTGAATCAAAACAAATTTGTAATGTTAACAGCAGGAATAACGAAGGCAAATTCTTTGTGAAAGTATGGACCACAAAGACTTGTTACTAAAGAGGTATTAAGAAATTTAAAAAGTAGTAAGATAAGAATATCGACCTACACTAGTGCTATAATCGTTGCAACCAAAGATGATTTACTATTTGAATGATCTACGTTGAAAAATCAAGAAATCTTGGTTACAACCCATAATTGCATACTCATTCTTGGAAAAGATATACTATTAGAAAAAAGTAAACTTATTTTAGACCATTCAGAAGGATGGTGTACGATAGGTGAAATATAAATTCCCTTATATGCGACCTGCGAGGAGACAGCAAAACTATTACGTAAATTAAAAATCTGTTTCCGACAGGTGGTGCACAATTATGATTTCTCCGAAATCAGAAAAAATCCTAAACTGAGTGGTTTATGATAGAGAGCAATTGCCAAGCAAACACAATAAGCCTGGCAAGGGTCCTCTATCACCAATCCTAGTGGGAGTGTTTTACCGTCAGGCTCTGTAATTTGACAGATAAAGAAGTCTGTATCGGGAAAACATGTCCACTGGCGAAATTACAGTGATAAATGGAAAGGCGAAGACCAGGAGTAAGAGAAAGAAAAAAGAGTCAGACAAGTCGAAGAAATAAGATCGCTAAAGAAATAGAAGACCGAAGAAACCACAATAGTAATGTATTTAAAACGTTTAGAAGATGGGCGCCTCGGAAGTCCTCAGTAGGACTAACCGGTCAATACAGAGAATCAAGACAGAGATCGAAATAGATAACAGAGAGAGAATTTTTTTGAAAAAATTCGAAGTGGGGAAAATTCGATAATCCCAATATCATATGGAGATAGTCAAAAATTCAATTTTCAGACCAGACGCATTTCGCCAAATTTCAATTAGGGTTGAAATTTGGTGAAGGGCTAGAACGGAATATACTGAGTTCGAAAATCAGAAAATCAACCCCCAAAATAAAGAAAAGGTGTTTGTGAAGCCAGAAGATGGACGAATTCCGATATGGAAATAAAGAAGAAGAGGCGGAGAAAAAAATGGAAAAAATACAGAAGTACAATACAGGAGAAAAAAATTTCAAAAAACAACCGGAAATGGGCAGAAATTTTTAAATAGTTGGAAAGAGGATAAATTAACAAAAATTCTAAAAAACGAAATATATTCAATTGAAAAAAATCTATCGTAAATCGCAAAACGCAGACATACAGGTGTTGAACAAGCTGTAGCTGGAAGTGGGGATAGCAAGGTGGGAAGTGTAAGTATAGGTGGATAAGCAGGAAGATTGAGGTGTATCAACGCTCAGTTTGGACACTACTATACTAAAACTAAGAGATTTTCACCATTATTCTTGAATCATGGCAAAAGATCTAATGTATGGTTTCTAGAAAAATGAAAAAGAAGTCTATCGTTATTTGAGTCGGGTGGTATCCACAGGGAAAACGCAAAACGTTATTTGCTGGTTAATAGTCTTGTGTTACATAAACTTTACGTAAATCAGATGTAACCATATTGCTTTGCATGCATTTACTTGTCATTGGAAATTTCGAATCATTACACGGTGATGTTACAAAAAATGTCAGATTTAAAGAGGCAAATTACGAGCCTTCAAATACCACGCGTGTTGACATTAGGTGTACGGAATTAATGCGAAATACTTTAAGCCCAATATTTAGAAATACTATATTAATATTTATTAACATGCAAATTAGTAAATGTAGCTTGCGAAATAATATTGAAACCATTCACGTTCAATCAAAGCTTTTTCAATTTCATCGGATTGGTCCGGTCAAATTGTAGTTCAGGTTGATTCGGAACATTCTGGTATTTCTGAAAGCAGTTTGACAAATGTTTGCTTCCATATCATGCCAGATTTTGACAAAATTTGGAGCATTAAATATTTACGAACGAAGTGTCTGTACGTTTTTTAGCAACAACATTAGGCAAGAAGCCCAACGGTCAGACAAACATGTTTAATTCCAAAATAATTCGTTAATGTAATCACTGTCCAATATATAAACAAGGTCATAATTGTACCCTGCCTCAAACAATTGCGACGCCATAAACGAATAGGACGGACGGAAATTCCGGCCACGACTAGACAGTTTTTCCAACATAACCGTATATAACCCTTGTTTGACGATGGTACACCGGGGTACACCGATGGTACACCGTTTTAATGTGACCTAAACCAATTTATTCAAAATGTTAGGATCTGGCTAAATTGAGGATATAAATCGCTAATCTCGGGAGGTATAAAAACGTCTAAAAACATCTATTCACTCTCATACATCTCTTAAAAGGGAAAGATTGAAATTGTTCGTCAGTTGGTCCATGCAGGTGCGCGAGTCGACCCCTACAATTCTGACCGTGAAACGCCATTATTTCTGGCTGCGAAGAATAACAAAGTTGAAGTCATTGAATTCCTCGCAACAAAGAATAAAAGTTCAGTATCAAAACCTGATGGGGATGGTTGGAGTGCTTTGCTAATAGCGTCAGCAAACGGGTATCTTGATGCGGCTAAAATTCTGTTAGATAATGGAGCCGACTTTAATGATAGGGACAGAAATGACCAGTCTTTGGTTTTTATAGGCATGGTGCATTGTACATGAGACAATTTTCCTGTTTTTATAAATTAAAAGGTTAAATTAAAACCTACCCCTACGCTCCAGTTTAAGCCGTTGGACACAGTCGAGAAACTCATTATTTCAGTTCTAGATCAATTTTTTCCAATTGCTGATTCTGGGTATAAGGGCTAGTATGAGTAATCAATTTTCTATACAATTACTAAGATTTAAGCTGTTTTCTGTCAAATTAGGTCATTCTTGAGCTTATGTGGTATACTTACTGCGGTATGATATCTACTTATGGGTTTATTTGCAATGCTCGCCTACGCAATATATTATTATTACGTATCGACAACATCAGAATTGGTAGTTCTATATCTCATATTCTTCAACTCATCTACCTCTACCTCGGTACCAACCGTGGGCTTATTCATCCCACGCAAAATATAGAAATGGCTATTAAGAGTTACGTACCATTATATACGCTCAAATTTTTCGGTCGGATAAATATCCGCAGAGGAAGTATTGCTGACACTAAGGACAACACAGGGGAAAGAAAAAATCACTAAATAGTACAATGGAGAAAGAATTGAGGAACGCCGTGAAAATACACTGAAAAGGAGTATTTTGAGGAACGCCGTGAAAAT
>SCLF01037953.1:0-12165 GCA_004367975.1 Mesochordaeus erythrocephalus
TAGCACTCTTTGCACTCTTAGTGCTACAACCCCGATACGGGTTGTTAAATTGGACAAAAAGCTATGGATAGCGAAGCTAATCCTAGATTTTTGTGTGTTAGGTTAGGTTCACGGTTCGGTTAAGTTCATAGCACTCTTAGAACTCTTAGTACTCTTTGCACTCTTAGTGCTACAACCCGGATACGGGTTGTTAAATTGGACAACAAGCCGTCACGACAATTGATATGTTGCGTCGCAATCGTCGTATTATATGGTTTTCGAGAAAATTAAGAAAGGGAGACCCGATCGTAAATGAGGCAAATCTGATACAATTGTATTAACATTTATTTCCGTTTAAGTATGAGAAGCCATTCAAATGCAATTTGCTCAGACATAAAATATTCATAGAAATTCAAGGATGAGAGTGCCTCTAGTGTAACAACAGTTTTGTATTATAAAAAAATAATACATCAATTATTCGACACGGATTGTCTTCAGCACACCGATTCTCTCTATGTTGTAAATATTGCGCTCAGTAAATATTTGAATCAATAGTGTTGTAATATCTGTCTCCCTCTATTTCTCGCCCACTTGAGCTTTTATTCTCTTTCGATTCGCTGTGGATTTAGACCTAATTCTTTTCAAAACTGTTTGCGGTGTTCAGTCTGTGAATACTTTGGGGAAAACATATTCTATTTCAGGAGAAAAAATCATAATGTCAAGGAATTAAATTTTTGGACTATAACTAGGTCACGTGTTAAGAATACGGGGTCAGTCCTTTGGTAAGAATAGGGCCACTTTTGGGCCAATCCGACGTACTTCCCGTAACACATTTTTTGACTGAACTACATAACGGGTCTATGAGAAAATCTATCAAATACCATTATAATTTGATATGTTATAGGGTTGGGCTTCACGATCAAAGTTTTACATTACCGAATGTTCGTAAAATTGAGTCTATTCAAGTTATTGTAATTTAAAATTTCACAATATTTCACTTTTTTAAATTACCACAACTTGAGCAGAATCAATTGTACGCACTTTCGGTAATGTAAAACTTGATCGTGAAGCCAAACCCTATAACATATCAAACTTTAAGGGTATTTGATAGATTTTCTCATCGACCCGTTATGTAGTTAAGTCCAAAATGTGATTTCGTGAAGTATGTCGGATTGGCTCGAAAGTGGGTTTATTCGACGCGTCATGACTCAAGCTTCAATTCTTCTCAAATGACCGACCCCGAAAGTATAGGCCAAAAAAGGTATACATTTTCAAAAAGTGACAAAATCACGAATTTTCCACTTTTCGATTTTATTATGAGTCAGAAAATATGCCATGAACGCAGAGTACGTTTACTAAAAAATCGACTCGAAACCACCGCTCAAACCTAAAATACAGGAATAAATGTGTCCATTTCGAGTGACTTTCGAGGTCCATAGCTTTAAAATAATCACCGTATGTTTTCGATCATTTTATTGGATGCCCAGGGGGCGAATTAATCTAGCATCATTTAATCCACTGAGCTCCCCCATGAGTTAAAATTAATGTTTTAAAAAATAGATTATTTTATGTTCTGTCTTTAGGGGGGTTAACTGTACGACGCCGTGTAATTTTTCACATTCTGAAAATAGAATCGGAAGCGCAAAAAACTCTATCAGACTCGATAAGCCTTGTTAACCGCTTGATTGCACTTTACATAGGGGAGGAGGGGCAGCTTTTGATAAATGTGTTCTAGTCGTTAAAACTACGCAATGGGTTAGGAATTCGGGGTCGACCACTTGAAAAGAAATGTAGCTGACAGCCGTGCGCATCGAATGAGGCAACTTGTCAATTTAAAATATTGTGAGATTTTATGCTAATTAGAATACAAAATGTGATTTCGGGAAGTATGTCCGATTGGCTCGAAAGTGGGCTTATTCGACGTGTTTTTGGAGAATGGGATTTCGAGATAATTGCTTTAAAACAAATAATCGTTCAACTACCTGACGTTCAATTACGTGACGCCAAATGATTCACACCAAGCTAGCTCCAAAAAACCCCCTTGTAAGAAAATAAGCGACTCCGCTTCGAAAACAATGGAGATCTGTGGAAGCGAGCGGAGTCACTTTGATGTCATTAAGTCATATAAATATATGTAGCTACTCGTTTTCTACTCATGGATGACCTCAGATCTTTAAGAGCAAGTAATATAGTATAAGGTTCCTTATTATCTATTGCCCATCATTGTTGGTGTTCTGTAAAATACTTAGTTTCGTGTTTGTTACCTTATTTTGAACCAATAGTATCCTTATTTGGCAACCATGATCTCTTGATTTCCAGGTAATTCAGGCTTTGCCATCTCATCATTGTTCACCCAGAGTTCGTTGGTCATTGGTTCGTGAGTTACTACGCGTGTCATCTGTCTGATGTAACACATCTTGCTACAGGCGATTTAAAAACTGAGTAATTTTCCTCTCAGTTTCTCCAACTGTTAAGATACAACTTGTCTGCTTCATATATTTTATCCATTTTGCCCCTGGGACCTCAGTGGTTGTTGATCAGCTAACGACTTATCCAATGAAAATTTATCCGAGGAAAAAGTTGAGTGGAACTCTAGCTGGTGGGGGATAATCTGCTGTTTTTTCGGACGCAACCATGGTGTTAAGTGTATCATGAACAGTCTATCATCAATATAGAGAGATGCTAACTCTTATCCGTATGTAGTTAATAACAATGAGATTTACCAGCTGGAATATTTATAGAGATTTCAATAAACCGAAAGGCATTCCAAAATATGTCAGCTTACATAATTAATCTTGATGTTTGATTACTCCAAATATCTGTTGTAAGCCTTCCATTTTACATGGCGTTTATTGTTATTATATAGCCGGGTGATTCCTGCATCGAAATAAATTCTAGGTTTTGTGTCCAAAGCTACTAGCACTAACGTAGTTTCCAGTTCTGTCTTTTTCTGTCCCTCGTCAGTGTAATAGCACCCGACTGTAACCAGTTCTCCAATGTTCTTATCACAAAGCCCCGGTTGTACTCAATCAACTTTTGATCCGAATTATAGATCACCGGCTTGATCATCTTACCCGAGGGCATTAAGCGTACTGGTACCTCTCTCGCCTTACTGTGCCAATTATGGATGTTTTCCTCTCGTTTTTTCAAAAAGAGTTCCTTCCTCATATTTTTGGTCTTAAGCTGTTCTTTAGCTTCATCTGTTTGAAAGCCCTCCCTTTTTCGATCTTCCACTATCTCTTTTGAATTGATTCGAATCTGTTCACCTATTTCCAAGTTCACTTCTCTGCGTATTTGTTTCATATTTTTTATATTTTTCGTATGTTTTCCATTGGTGCTATGTTTTCTAACTCATCGACTCCTCTGTGAAGAGCTTCATAGGCTTGATGTTGATTCCTTAAGCCTGGCATCTCCTGTATCATCAACATTGCACATCATTGAAATCTGAGAGTGAACCGGCACAGAAGTCCTGTTTATGCCTAAAATAGATTTCCGCCCAATTAGGGTGTTAATTTCACATCCTTAATTAACTTGTAAACCAATCCCACATATACCAACTTATAAGTACGGACCTCGAATTTTACCCTGTATATTCAAAACCATAGCTCCGTTTATGTTTACAGATCTTACCGAAGGGGGAATGAATTTCAAACTGGCTAGAAATCTCCATCCCATTGTTTTTCCTGTTTCCAAACACACTTACATTTGGACCATAACATGGTGACCTTGGATTACTCGGATTTTCTACGATGATTTCGTATAAATCATCTTCTTTCATTTGTTAATAATATATCCTTCATTTTATCCTTCATATCTTAATTAAGGTTAATCTTTAATGAGGTTCATTATAATTATCCAGCTCTTCCGTAATTACTATTTTCCTTTTTAATCCAGGTGTTTTATTTCGAGTGACAGCTATTAAACAAGAAGGCATATTAAGTGTTAATTAACAACACGACCTATGTTAATTGACATTTTTTAAATTATATTAACAGCTGTTTTTTGAATAAACTAATAGGTTTCATTAACTGGAACACCTGTAATCACTAATGTATCAGGAGTTTGACGTATGAACCATTTTAACTAGCGTTACTGATTTAATGCACGGTATACATCAGATTTGTAAGATCAATTTAGTTTCATTTGGGGATATTACTCATTAATTAATGACAATTTTTAGCTCTTTTCAATAAGTTTAACATACGTTTCATTTCTAAACTAACTCTATTATGATGACTTTAGAATCTAAAATACTATCTCAAATTTCGATTCATTTCATATCAATGTGGCCTCTACAGGATTCAATTGTTTATATGGCGTTATCCTATAGGGTACAATATCAAATCTAGTTTCATTTACGTGTAACAGTCTAATTGTTACACCTGATCCGTATATCGATACTGTAACTCTCCGATATAAGCGTCTAAATCCTGATTTGTTATCACTATTTAATAATTAATAACGCAAGAATTTGGTGTGATAATGTTTTTATTTACATAAATTTCTGAATGTTCTGAGTGAATGGCACAAATAAATGACAGTTCATTATAACATTTATAATGATTAAATGCAGGCGAAAAGAATAAGTTAAGACAGCAGGAATAATTCATAGTTCATGGCACATTTGTGCTCTACTCCTGCTTGTCTGTTTCTTCAATTTCTCTTCCTGTTTTTAATTCCTCTTCCTGTCGAAGAAAGCCTTCTTGTCGCACTGCTTGTTTCGAATCTTCATTGCATGATCGTAATGGCTGTGTAGATTCCGATCTTCCTCTTTTAGATGTTGAAGACAGGTGTTGTTGCAATGTACGTACTGGTGGAAGTCGTTTGGTGTTTCCATTAATTAAGACAAGTTCATGAATGGATGTAATATATCTCTTTGTAGTATTTGTTTAGCCGTTTTTATTGGTGATGATGATGGGAAAATTTTGCGGCGTGTATATTATGAAATACTTGGCTGTTTTCACCAGAAAGAGTTGATGAGTCTGGTATCACTGTTGGCTCTTCCACCTCCCTATAAAAAGGATCATGGGTCTCGTTAGTTATATGTTTAATTTGAATTCTAACTCCTTTGTTAATGTGATCTGAAGTTAGTCTAACACCTGGGTCTACGTACTTATCCACTTGCGTTTGGTCATGTGCGTTTTACCATGTTGACTCTAATTCCCGAATGAGTGATCGAAAGATTTCATGTTGTTTCTTCTCTGATCCCATTCTGGCGAAGGGGATATTGTGTACCCTTACAATCGTCTGCATCTTTTAAGTCCATTACCAACAAAATGCCTTTCATATATGACGCAACATGTGCTAGTTTTTCCGACGCAAGGTAATGTTATAACCTTTTTCTCCTCACATTTCATCTCTCACCATGATTTCCATCTGGGATCCGTTACTTCTCGTCAGATATTGCTCAAGAACTAAAGGATCTCCGAGCTCATGTCGGAAGACAAAAGTTCGGAAGTGATTTTTTCCAGATGTTTCTGCATCTGGCCAATTTCTTCATTGATCTGGTTCATCATATTTTCCATCTCTGCAAAAACCTCCTTCAATCTGTTATCAAGACAGTCATTCGTTTGATGAGTAAAGTTGTTAAACTTTAGGTCCCATGTTTTTTCCCAATGTTCGATGTTGGTTAGTCTATCGTTGTTCTCATTACACTTCACTCTCTTGTTCCGCCTCCCTAGTCTCTTGCGACTGAGTCACCTTCGGTGTGGACGACCTTGTTGATTCCAAGACATTGTCTCCCTCTGCATCCATTCCGATATCAATTTCATTATCGGGTTCTGGTACCTTGATAGGTAAAAGTGTAGTGTAGAATCGTTGTAATTGCCCACTCTTTCCCACTTCAAGTTTTAACTTTTGAAGTTCTCTTTGAGAAGAACAATTTCTTCACCTTTGGCTTTATGCATTTGGTAAAATCCCAAAACTTTCTCTTGAGTTTGGGATGCTTTCGGTATCCATTATTCGAGCGATTTTTGGGTCTCAGACAGCTGTTGTGCTTGTTCCGATCTTCCGCTACTCACATTGCTGATCCAAGTGTTGTCCATGAGATCCATCACTCTTTCTAGTAGCTCTCTAGCTTAATCATTCTTAAGCTTCTCTTATGACAAGCAACAGCATGCCGGAAGCCTGAAAAGCTGCCTGAAAAGCTGCCTGAAAAGCTGCCTGAAAAGCTGCCTCTATAACAGCCTTATCTTGGAGAGATAAAAGCTTTCCCATGTTTTTACCAGCTTCTGCTGCAGGTTTTCCTTTCAGCGGTTCAACTGCCAATTGTGACCATTTTGTCTTATTTGCACCTTTTGTCTTCTTTTTGGTACCGACGATTGGCTTTGGTATTTTCGGTCCTTCTATCTCGACAATCCTCCAGCTATAAGTGTCTAACTTCTACCTTAACTAAAACCTTAACTGAGTTCTAAATGTTTTGAGTTATTTTATGTTTTATGCCCCTAAAATTCCCTTTATTTACCTTTTAGGGGCTAATACGGTTAATACTCTTGTTAGATATTCTTTTTTGTATTGAGATATTGATTTGACGATCTTGCAATGTCTCTGGGCTTATCTACAACCACAACTCACCAGGATTGATGAAGTTTGGCCTATACAGGAGTCTTAAAACTTTGTTCTGGCTTGCGTCTGTAGCGTTGCTGAATGTGTTGATGTATTGAATTTTCGACCTGGTGTGCCAATTCCGCGTCTAAACTTTTCCACGTCTCCAACCACAGCTTCTTGTTAAAGATCTCTCAAGCTTTTCTCAAGCGATGCAAAATCTAGCTGGGATCGGCGGCTGACCTATTGACTCTCGATCAGTTGTTGACCACTCAGTATGTAGTCTCATAATTTGACCACAAAACTCTTCAAAGTTGGTAATTATCACTTGACCCACTTCTCTCTTGATGTTGTTGTTTCTCAAGAAATTGTTTGCAGGCAGGCTAGTTAAGAACTGAAAATTCTACCATCAAAGTCTTTCCAGACTATCATCCTTGTTTCCAAGTTTTGCTCAAGTTGAATCTTCACTGTAGTGTCAAGCATGTGACGTCTATCTGTCAACTCGAATATAGTCCGCTTGGCCTCCCCCTTCTTGACTTCTTTCTTCTCACCATTAATATTATAGTCATATTTCCCTCAGTCACTTGTTTTCCAGTGCCTTATCTTTCCTGGCAGCGCAACCTGTGAATAAAAACCATAATCTCCTTTTTTTATGGCACTAGGAAACTGGAGAAAGGCGTTTCAACATTTGATGATCTGATTGCCACCTGACATATGTAGGTGTCTATTTTCAGTGGAGTGATTCTCCACTCTAGGTCATGTTGTTGCCTTACAGTCAGACCTCTCATTCCTTCTTCTTCAAATGAAGGATTAGTCGACACTTGGCGCATTTTAATGATGCGAGAAACGCATGCCTGGAGGAAGAATGGAAAATGAACTGGCCTACAGATTTGATAGATAGAGAGGGTCAAATGGAAAGCGTGCCAATGATGGCATATAAGGCAGATCACGGAAGGATTTCTTTCACACGGGACTGGGAGGCAACGGTCTCCCAAATATAAAACTCTTATATTCGAGGGTTATGCATGCTGGATTCAAATTGGATGGCACGCGAAATGCAAGAACCGAGTGGTCAAATAGGTCAGCCGTTTATACCTGCGGGATACTGGATAGCACAAAATCGTACGAAAGAATTTCCGCAAGCGGTAAATGTGGAAATACTGGGATGAGCTGCTAGAATAAAATGAAGTAAGGGAGGATTTTGTGCAGTTGAATCAGGGATATGCAGCGAAAAGTGAGACAGATTGATTCCTGGGAAGAATTAATTGAAAAATTTCCGATTATGTTCGTAGAGGAAAAAAGAACCGTACGAGTGGTGGCGGCAAAAAGTAACTGAAATGGAACCAGACTGCGGCGCGAGAGCAGCCGAGATTAAACCGGCAGATCAAACCAAAACGAAGTTTGTTTCTGAAAAAAATGCAGGCCAAATACTATAAGACAGTGGCAGAAAAACGAAAGCAACAAGAGGAAATGCAGGAACAGCGAAATGTCAAAGAGGGGCTAGAAAGATGGTAAAATCTATAAATGGATATAGAACGAATTGTGCGCAAGTTCAAAGTTAGAATACGCCTTAGGCGGAAAGATGTCACGGTGGCTTGCGCTACATTAGGTGCCGCTGTGGATTATGGTAAAATCCTCCGATTGCTCTATCGCCCTAATTACTCAAACACAGATGGACAATGGCTTTATATACACCCATTATCAGTGGGATTGTCACAAGTGACTTTAACAAGTCAACAAAAGGAATTTGTCAAAACATCGCTAGAAACAGTGCTTACAGTGACAGAAATGCTACGAAACAAACAGTTGACGTTCAACCTCCTCGCGACACTCGGAGTAGAACCGCAGAATCTACAGGACGAGCAAATAGTGGATTGCCTCACCTTTCAACAGAAGTTAGCTTTCATCTACAGGAAAAGGTAAGAGTGAAATAAATTTTGTTTTTTTACAAATTTGAATGCAAAATAGGAAAACATTTTGTTTTTAAAAAAAGAAAATTAAGTTCAATTTTCAGGAGCAGAAAGAGCAGTTAGGCAGGCTGATGAATATTCGAAAATAATAAAACCAGGAAACATAAACCGTCTGCCAGTTCGATTGAACCAAGATATAGTTAAAACGGTGTGGCTTATTATTCAATGAATATTTACTCAGAAAAAGAGTCTTCTAACTAAATTATTTTAGAAAATGTAGGGAATGGAAATGATGATCGTGGACGAGAACCAGGACGAAGTAAGATTCTTTGAAAGAATGACTACGGATGCCCCGTCGAAATTTCCAGCAAGGGCTGCAACATTCATGAGAACATTCGTCAGGCCATTAATGGCTGCATCAGATCAAGTATTTATTGGTCAAACAACACGAGTTGGCTTCAATAACCTGATGAAAGCCCTAAGAGACATATATGAAGTCAAAATAGGTGGCATGCGAAGCGAAGACGCCAGGAACCAAGTTTGGCGCATGATGCAAATAATGCGAAGTGATTTCATCGGATGAATCCATCGCGAAGACCAGCGGGATCCGGACCAAGACATCAAGAATAACGAGTCAGAAATGATAGATTCTCAGGCTGAGAAAATAGTACAGCTGACGATTAGCGCGGAAAAGCTGGACAAAAAGCTGACAGAAGTTCAGCAAATTGCAAAGGATTTATAAAAGCAACAGCGGACGGAGTAGGCTAATAAGAAAATTGCGTTGCTGGAGGTAGAAAATGTACTACTGAAAGCGGAAGTCAAAAATAAGCAGAAAGTAGCGGTGGAGGCTGAAAAGACAGAAACCCCACGTGCATCTACGGCAATCGCGAGTAAGAAAAAACTGGAAACACAGTATGTTTCAAAGACGAAATACGTGGAACTTGAGACAAAGTCGATGAAAGCGAGGACAAAATTGAAGCATTGGCGCAGGTAGCGAAACGTCGAGGGGAAGCATACCAACAAATGTCTGGTCGACTAACGCAGATTGAGGAATCTCTAAAGCGGGCGAAAGATAAGAGACAGAAGTTTAAAGGACAACTTCAGGAAGTAACGACAACGATGGAAACGCGAGAGCAGAAAGATGTGGCGGCGGAAAATTTGGCGAAAGCTGATAGAGATCGCATTGAAAAGAAACTGGATGAGTTTCTCCAGCAGAACAGCGTTCGGAGTGGCAAATTCTGAGAGCATCAGAAAACAAGGTGCAAATTGAATACTTCTTCCGAAACATCAGGCAGAACCTGACTGACGAGGAGGGAGACGAATGGTGGAATGAACAGGAACCATGCCTCACCAACATGAGTACTACAATCATCTCACCAATGCAATCCGGTGGATGTTGAGTAAACCCCATGGATTCTCCCCCGAATGTTTTTTCGACCATGCTCAAAGCTTGTTAGGTCTCTTGGTTGATTTGAAACTGGAAGAAACGGACCAGGCCAAGGGAATTATGGCGATCTTCGAAGACAAATACAGCGGGAAAATTGCCTACATAGGACAGCAAGTTCAGATCTTCAAGATCTTGGCGCCGGAAGATCTCAAGACAACAGAGAACATGTTTGATCATGTGGAACTGGCTAAGTATGTCAAAGTAAGGGTTAGAAAAAGTTCGTTTTCGGAGAAAAAAGGGGTAAACGGACACTCATGATTTATTTTCTAGCAGCGAACGATAGAGAAAGCGGCCAGCGGAGAGTAATCACGAACCACCAACCATACGAGAAAAAATTCAGGGAGTCCTGAGTGAAGTTGTATCCGATTCTTCAGATACGGTGGCGTTGCGATTGCGAAAGAAAGTACCAGTGGCGAAAAGAAAGAAGCGAACGGAAGGAAGAAAATTACGTTCGTTCGTGTCTCCAACGAATGGGGAGGATACCGCTGAGCCGCAGAGCGATCCGCAGAGTGAGCCGCAGAGTGAGATACATAGTGAGCCGCAAAGCGAGAAAGAGTTAGAGGTGTCGGAAGATCAGGCAATAACTGAATCGGTGGCATTGGAATCGTCATTTAACTCGGAAAGAGGGAAAAGACTTTCAAATCAGGAATCGATGGAGATTCATGGGATAAATGAGCAAGAAGATCGGATTGTCAGGAGTGGCGAAAGACATCGAGTAAAAATGGAGGAAATTGGACAGCAGTAGCAACGGCTGATGACTGTGGACAAGACGGCAGAACAACTGATCGAGGAGATCGAGACCGCCAGCAAGAAAAAAGGAACGAAAGCAGGGCAGAACGTAGGTCCAAATCGAACCGGACAACAATGCTAGTGCGCTTGCACCAAGGAAAGCATATCACGTATTCTGCTGGGTTTCTTTTTCGGAAAATTGCTGAATAGCAGGAAGCCTTACTGTAACATATAAACCTGACTAGAAGGGAACTTTTCTGTATTATAACCTGCCACTATATATCTGATAACAAATATATAAGCTTTATCTAAATGAACTGTTATATATGAAAAAAATATTAAGAAGGATGATCAGATAATAGGAAGAGAACGATCAACGGAAAGAGGAAACGCAGCAGAAGACCAGGTAAAGGAATTTTATCTGCTTCTCAGCGCAGGGCGTCAGAAGCGGGAATCTGCTATAATAGGCAGGGACCTGCCTATACAAGCAGCCTACCTAGAGAGGCAGGCAAACTGAGGTCCTGCTTCATGGTGCAGGGCGTCAGAAGCGGGAATCTGCTATAATAGGCAGGGACCTGCCTATACAAGCAGCCTGCCTAAACAATCAGCCTGCATATAAAAGCAGTCTGCCTACACAAGTAGGCAAACTGAGGTCCTGCTTCATGGTGCAGGGCGTCAGATGCGGGAATCTGCTCTAATAGGCAGGGCATTTGACGGAGGCATCATAAAGATGATGGAGGTACACTCGGCGCCGTGTAAAATGGAGGGATTACAGCGACTTCTGGGAGTAGTAAAGCAGAATGACAGATTGTGCAAACTGGGCCATAAACGAGGCATTCAATTGTTGAAACTTAACAAGGAAAGCAGAGGAATAACATCATTTAAATTTGAAAATAACAGGTTTAAATATTTCGGAATGCCCTTTGGCCTGCCGAAGACACCGGCGATATTCGAACTGGTGAATCTTATCGTTATAAACTACATAAGGAGACGAGGGATAATAGCGTCTTTGTACTTAGATGACAGGTTGTTTATGGATACAACAGAGACAATGGTCCATGATGAGATGAGTGAAAATAAGATGGAAGCTAGGAAAGTTCCTTTGAACTGCTTCATGGGAACAATGTTGATAATAGCTAGGGGGCGTTATATCGTTGGACAAGTCAGTGACAGATCCACAGTATGAGCTTCAATTTCTAGGCATGAAAATTAACACATGGGTGAGAACAATTGAGGTGCCGGAAGAAAAATGGTTAAAGTTTGTGAAATTATACCGCATATTGCAGCAGAAAGACAAAATGATCCTCAAAAGTCTAGAAAGACTGAGGGGAATAGCTGTGAGCTATCAGGTGGCATGCAGTAAAATGACATGCTACATCAGGCAGATGATACGAGTCATCACAGCGGCGAACAGAAGTAATAAAGACTGGGCGCAGAATGATGACGAGTTAACCAGTGGAGACCCCGAAGGACGTTATGTCCCTTTTCACCCCAAAACGGCTCTTCTTTCGCAAATATCTGGAGAACGGATGGATGGATCTGCTTCAAATTCAAACA
>SCLF01038064.1:0-12161 GCA_004367975.1 Mesochordaeus erythrocephalus
GCCTTAATTTAGGCTTACAAAAGTGGTCAATATCGCCAATAGTCAAAAATGTCGCCTTCATCTAAAATAGGATATGCAATAGACAAAAGGACGGCTTAACCAGTGGATACCCCGAAGGGACCTTTGCCCCTTAACACCTAAAAACGCTCTTCTTTCGCAAATATCTCGAGAAAACATTATAACTTATTATATAGATTTCAAATTCCCTTCATACAAAAATAGTACCGATGAAAAATGTTTAGTGTAACTAATTTACTAATTACAGCACTATTTCCGATTGGCTCGAAAGTGAGCTTATTCTACGCGCCATGACTCTAGCTGCAATTATTCTCAAAGGACTGACCCCGAATTATTAACACGTGTCCTTCAAAAAGTGACAAAGATCCACCAGTAAGTTCCTTCCTATAGACCTTGGAATATATTTAGGAATATATCGGAATATAGGAATCAAAGGAAATACTTATCAGACTTCAACTTAGTCTGACGAAAGTTTTCGGCGTGAATTAACCGGATATTTAAAATGTGCAATACGAAATATCCATAAGGTTCCTTCCTTCCTTCCTGAGAAACCTTGGAGCCTTTGGAGACTTCGGAGACAAAAAAAGTAATATCAGATTCGTAATCTGAGGACCGGATTTACCCCTAGAGCAGCAAATTATCAAAAAATATTAATTCCTTAGCTGCTTTTGGTGCTGCGTGCAAATGTGCACAAAATACTCCTAACATACTGTCAACAAAATACCCCTAGGGAGTAAACTAGCCAGATAGCACAACTTCCCTTGTTCAAATTTGCAATGGAAAATATTGCTCCGTTTTGAATTGAGATGTAAAACAAGAGCGGCGGGAACTTTGTCCCTAAAGGGTATCCACTGGTTAAAGTCGTAAACGTGTAGACATCCTGCACATGTTTGGGTTGATTAAAATGTAAACATTGAGCTAACCTACAAAGTTTAGAATTTAACCTTTCGGAATCCTTTAACCTCCTCACTCCATTGGATCTACTGCGCAACTTTTGGAGGTGAATGATAAACGGACCTATACATGTTTATGCTGCTTCATCTAATTATAGCGCTGCAAATTTGTGTTATAAAGTGCATATCAAACAAAGTATACGTAAAGGCCCTTCGCCGTTAGCCATGTTACGCAACGCTCTATTATATACAGCGATATTCAAGGGCAAGTGTAAAAGTAGCTAAAGTATAATATATTAAAATACATGAGGTTATAACGGAATCGAAAAAGTGTCGATTTTTTTGGATTTGTCAGTCTCTTGGATTCACTCATCAAATCGAGGAAAAGCATACAACAAATATAACAATGTTGAACTGTTGACCAGTTGAACTAACTAATTCAAAATTCGCTACAAATTATGGAGCATTATAAGTGTACGACACAAATCTGAAGTAGTGTACACTTCATTGCATTGAATGGTATTCTCGATTTTATCGATATAGCTCGTAGGAATTCAGGTTTATCATTTTCTAACGTTAACTACTACTCTCTAACGTTAACTACTGTCATGTTTTGGTTTCTGGTATTGGAAGTATCGGTTTCTAGTATTATATTTATTTATAATCGAATAGGTTGCTGACCTCGGCTCTAGTGAACACCGACGTGGTGACTCTGCGTGTGGCGCGTATGGACTCGCTTATCTCTTGGACATTCATTGTGATTCCTTCCTTAGTAGACATATGCTTCCAGGCCTAACGATGAGGGAGAGCCTGTTTCATTTTGAGTGGACTAGGCTTTAATGGATATCCGCAACGTAGTCCATACTATAACATGTACAATAACAACTATTCAAAGACCAAATTAATCGTTTCCTGGCCATGAAAGATCGGGCAAAATAGTTATTGACAAGAACCTCGGAACTATGGATTTCAACCTCCAGGTCCTGCAAGTCTATTAATATCATAGACGGATTAATGTTGTAACCCGATTTCTCGCCGAATAGAAATGGCACGGATGCAATTACAGCGTCAACATTGAACGCTTAGCGAGTGTATTTCGTAATCCGAGACCATGCTCACATCCCAGGTATGGGTCGAATTGCCATCCTGAGAAAATACATTGGGGATTACTGGAGTAAATTAGGCCTTCCGCTTATCCCAGCACTATTTGTTCATTCCAGGAGGAAATTTTGTTTTTCTAACACAGCTATAATTGATTCACCCAAAATGTGTATCTTGGAGCTAGTAAATGATGTTGGGAAATTACAATAATTACAAGCACTTACATTATCCCTATATAACAGCTGGCAGTCCTGCCGCTAATATTGAAAGGAAAGATCATACTGGATTTATGGACATGAAAGCAGTAACTAAGGAACGCTCAAACAAATATTAGCATATCCAGCAACTGTATGACTATCAACCGTACAAATGAACGAGCTGCCATGGACCCAATAAGCTACTAGCAACTAGATGGGGAATAATTGATATAATGACATGCCAGTCTCCAGTTAGTAAGAATCGCGCCGCCAGGACACAAACCGACTCAACATAGGACTATTGCATAACCAAGAGCGAGCATTCAAGGTGACTACTTACCCGCACCGTATCAACGTGTAATGTTAGGGTCTAAACGTAAAGGATTATACAGCATCAACTACAGGAGTAAGTTTGATGAAAAAATCGCTAACTGCTACGAACGACCTCATTGAGTGCCAGGCGTATACAATGGATACCTGTAGACTCTAAATAGATAGTCTTGACGTAATGGTCATTGATCGCCACCGTGTTTCAATACATTAGACAGTGACTTTGCTAACAGGTTTTGGACGGGTCAGAGTTGCGACTGCGGTTACGTGGAGTCTCCATTAACGAGCCCAATTTGCCGCGATGCATCCCATCTAAGCTTCACAGTTGCAATACTCACGCTCGGATATGTAACTTTTTTGAGTAAGTATAGTCTTAATCTCTCGAGCAAGAAAAAAATTATTCTAGGCCTTAAGCCACTATCACCACATATACACATTTACGGGTGGTAGCCATACGTATAATTCTGCATGCTTCCAGTAAACACAAGATTTACTACAACGGCAACAAATGAAATATTTTTCCGCTGGATTGACCGGACAGTTTAGGGATCGTCATCCAGCACGAAGCCGAGATAATTCCCTCTCTATTATTCTCTATTGGTCTCTGAAAACCCGCGCCCAATAGGGCGTATAACGTAATCGAAGTCATAGTAAATCCTATTATACAAGGTAAAATTTCCTGATTGTACCAGGTTCCTGATTATACCAGGTAGATACTCGGGTGTATTTCGTGATCTAGATCACGGTATGGTAGATCTTGATAGAACGGCGTCCGTAATTCCTTGGGGTCTTACCAGCCATTGAATAAACCTCGGAGGGACGTGGGAAAGAACCTGGAATTCCTTTATGTGTTAGCGGCGGAAGTGAGTCTAGTTCGGGCAGATTATCGAGCCCATAGGCCATCGTTCATGATTACTGCCCTATGAACCGGAATACGGAAGAGATAGGTCTCCTATTTTCCTCCTCACTTGATCATTGATACAAAGTACGAAGTCGACAGGCTGATGTTTAAATTTGAACACCTATGTATTTCAACACCTATGTATTCAATAATCGAAGAGAAGGCCTCTACAGTTTAGCCGGAGAGATACTCACTACCAGTTAATCTTCGTGAACTAAAATTCTCTAGCTCCGTGCTCACAATAAATATGAGGGAATTCGAGAACCTTCCATTTCTAGGAATATAAGACAAAATATCTCTCTGGCCTCACTAATCATGAATAAGACGCTGGTAAACCATGCTGTGGAAGCGAAAGGAACCGAGGACGTCAGTCAGAAAATTGCAAACCCACTGGAACTGCGCGATACACCAGAACTATTTGTCTTCTTGAACAATGAGGAGATCTCCACAAAATATGGATTACAGAGACTGAAGAAAACTAAGATGTTCCAGTCCAAATTGTAACAAAGAAAGGAATGCCCGCCTCAATACCGATGCAGAGGAAATAAGAATAGAACCTTTGTCCCAAGGACAGCCACCAATAAAGTAAACGGTTATGGGCTCTCCAACACTATGGACGGAAACAAGGTCAAATCTAACATGATTCAGGATGGACGAGCAGAAGTTCGAGCTCCTTCTCTGTCCTAACCGATACTGAGAACAGTTCTAGTTACACAATGACAACCGTCTTCATCTCCAAATTCGAGGAACCTGACTTTGGAAAAGGAGCAATAACTAAATGACAGAACCCATAGAGTAATGATCCCCATAGTCCTCCGAATGAGACGATATTCACGAGCAAATGGAAATGCAGTGAAAGGAAAAGACGCACTGAATATGGTTCCGTATCTTAACTACTACCACAGAAGGAGTCTGGCCGACAGTAGAAAACCTCCGGTAAGACAAACGTTGACACGAAGGTATATAAATATGTAAAACCTTATTGGATGCGGGTGTTTGATTAGCTCAGTTGGCAGGGCGTTGGTCACGGCAACCAAAGGCGCTGGTTCAAATCCAGAGATGGGCTCCCCAAAAGGCTTTATATATATCCTCCTACAAATTGCTAAAACGAAAAGTAATAGTGGTTCGTTCCTTTGAGTAGTATCTACTAGTAGGAGGATATACATAGTAATTGAGGTGAAATATTAACAGTATCAGGAGATCATTTTAGGAAATTTGAGCAATTTTAAAACATATGTTTTTGAGCAAAATGAAAACTATTTGTCTAGAAATACTGATATCTAATTACCTTTATATCTTCGCCTTCGTTATTCTCTTCGTTGTCTTCCACAAGTCTTCGTTCCTCTTATTTTCTACCTTTTCTACACTGCTTCCTCTACCTCTATTTACACGAATGTACACTTTTTAAAAATTTGTATTAGTCCTTTCGCAGTTCGGACAAATTTTACATTATATAGGAAAAATGAATCCGGGGAGGGGTGGTTATATAGGGCCTCCAAAATTTGCTCATTTTTTGATTAATTAATTGTTCGTCTTCTTTAATTTTTTTGTGTCGTTTGGCCAATCAAATTACCACTCCAGTTGGCTTTTCCAACCTTCCGTGGCCATTGGTTAACCCGTGGAGGCCGCCCATTAACCCCTATGGCCTGCACCTATGGTTGTGAATTTGGTTGAGGATCTCCTAGTGTACAGTTTAAGTGTTTTAGTTTTTCTTCCTCTACTACTCCGTCTTTCAACCGCCTTTTGTTCGCCCCTCCCTGTGCTCCATTCGCTTCCGTTTTTTTTAAAGGACTTTTCCGCTGACGTCCTCCTCTTGCGCAACGAGTATCGTTCGCCCTTTTCTTCCACTTGGATTTTTTCGTTGTGTTTTTAGTGTCCTTTATTTTCCAGTTTCATCATTTTACGTTTAATTCCCCTTTCTGTCCTTATTTGGTCTTTGTTCTTCACTTGTATGTCTATCTCTTCCGGTTCTTCCAACATTGTTGATCTCATCGATTTTGGTTTCCTCTTTCCCCTCCTCATTCTCTCGTTTCTCCACACATATCTTGATTCCATTAATTTATTGCCGTCCTCTTTCCCCTCCTCATCGTCTCTTGTCTTATCTTGCTCCTCACGATCTCTTCTTTCTTCTTCCTCCATTTGTTTCCGCCATTCCTCTTCTTCCAGTATTCTTCCACCATCACTCATGTCCGAGGTCACTTGTGCCCTTATTTCCGACCACTCCATATCGTCTCCGCCCTCCAGTGGTTTTCTCTTTTCGTGGTTTCTTCTGTATTTCTTCCCTCCACTCTCTTTCTATAGTGTCCTCTAACTCTCGGTCCACCCGTTTTCGTACACTCGTCACTTCCGGTATTTCTTCATTTTGTATCGTTGCTTCCCGGTTCTCTTCTCTTGGATCGGTGACTAGGGTGTTCGTTTGGTGTTTCTTCCCCCTATTCTTTTTTCGGCTTCCTGAATCGCTCCCAGTTCACTTTGACTGAATTCCCTTTCATCTTCTTCCGTTCTCTCTAATTCAGTCAAATTTACCTGTTTTTCATCTTCCGATTGATTTTTCCGGGCTTTTTCGTTTTTCACATTGTAGTCTATTCTTTATTCCCCCTCTTCATGTACCCCTTTCATCTTCTCAATCTTCCAGTTCTCAACCTTTCCGCTCTCCGGTCTCGTTCCTCTTTTTCGTCCAATTTCCACTCCTGCCAATCACAATGTTCTTCCTCCTCCATCGTCTTCTTCGACTTCTTGACTTCAGGTCTTCTTCTTATCCCTTATTCAGTTTTCAATTTTCCATCTTCTTTTCTTCTTTCCGTCCGCCCATATTCTCTGGCTACAAATGGTTTCATTTCTTGGGTCCGCCGAATTGCGTCCTTCCCTTCTTCGTTCTTCTTCTGCAATCGGTATGATCATCCATCCGCGTATGCTTCAGTGATTACATACGGGCCTTTTTAACGAAAGGGTCCTGGTCAGTCCTTGATTAAGACTTCTTCCCCGATTTATAAGGGTGTGAAGTTTATTTCTTCTTTTTCCTTCATTATTTTCGTTAAATTTCGATTCAAAATCGATTCATTCGCTTGCACTGGTAAAATTCTGACCAATCATTACTTTCCACATATCTTCTTATCAGTTTCGACTCTTCATCCTCCTCTTGGGCCGCCCTCATATCTTCAGTCGTTTTCCTCGTCATGTTTATTTGTCGCTCATCTTTCATATTGTGCTACTAAGATACTCGCATACTACCATTTCGGTAGACTTCTTCCGTCTGGATTCGATATTCGAATTCACTAATTTCCGCCAAATGCTTAGTTATTTTCTCCTTCTGGGCCGAGAGTTTCTTCGCGTAGGCCAGACCCTTAGAGTCGGTCCACCACGTGAATTCTCGTCCAAAAAGGTACATCCGCCACCTACTTAGCGCATTTTTAAAAGCCAAGAAGAACAACTCCACTGCTCTCAGACACCCCGGTGTCTTATGGGTCTCTTGCAGCTTTTTCGGCAATTTTCATATTTTTAAGTCGATTTATCAATTTCCTCTTTCCACTCTTCGTCTTCTCTCGTCTTCTCTTGCCCCTCCTGATCACTTCTCTCATCTTCTTTGCTATCCTCCGTTTCTTCTTCGCTTGTGTGATTATCGGGGTTCATGCACACATAGAGTACCGCCCCCATTGCTTTTTCCGACGCGTCGATTTCGAGAATAAACTCGTCCCGCAACGTGTCCGAAATCTGCAATTGTAGCGTTTGTTGTATTATAATGTTTTTTAGTGTTTGCACGCATCTCCCGTCCATTTCCACTTCGTACCCCGTTATGTTGCTGTAAATCGGAGGTGCAAGTTGTGCAAAAAATTAAACCTACCAAAAACCCCTTGGGCTTCTTTTTTGTGGCGCGCAGTCCCAATTCTTCTGATGGCGTCTATACGGTCTTCACAGATGTGGATTTTCCCATTTTTTGATTTTGTGTCCACAGAATTTAGCTTTTTTAGTCAAGAATACCGACTTCCGGGCCTGTATCTGAAGGCCGTACTCTTGCATAATTTCCATCGTCTTCATTAATTGTTCTAAATCCGCTTTTTCGACTTTCCCATGGATGAAGCAATCATGCATGTAAATGACCTGGATCTCGAGGGCGTTTACTTTTAAAATAACCTGGGGCATTTTTGGTTCCCATCGGCATGTGGGTGAACCTAAACTGTCCCAGTTCATTTACACAGATTAATACCTCTGATGCTTCCTCAGTTATTGGGATTTGGTAAAATCCCGCTGCTAAGTCAATGCAGCTAACAATTCGTGATTTTTTTAGATTTGTGATTAGGTCGTTGATACGAGAAAGTGGATAGTGAGCAGTCTGAATCACTCCATTCACCGCCCGGTAGTCAATAACCAATCGATACTCACCACTAGGTTGTTCCACTAATAACGTAGGGCTATTCCAGGCGCTACATGTCCTCTTCTTTAGCCCTTCGTTTATATTTTTCTGAATCCCATTTGAGGCCGTAGAGTAAACGGGGTCCTATAAATCTGTGGTGCAACAGGCCCCGACTGCTCCACGTGTACCTCAAAACTGAATAGATTCGCTAACCCGGGTAGCTCGTTTTCTAACAAAATAAATTTTCCAAAATTTTCATGATTTCTTCGACTTCTCTTCTTCCTTCTTTCGTGGCTTCATCTCCTATTTGTGTTTCTTCAATTATCCATTCCACTCGCGTCTTCTGTATCTTCATTCTTCGTATTTTCTTCTGGCTCTTTTTCTCTTTCATTTCTTCGTTTTCTGTCGCAATATTCTCACAAGGTTTTCCACGTTATTCGGACCCGCCTCCACAAAACGTAGGCTGGTATATAATTCCTCTTCCTCTTTCTTTTCTTGCCTCGTTTTTTCGCCACCTACGCAGTGAAGTTGTGCGCACCCCTCGCCGAATTTCAGCCCATTTGGTGGACTCTGAATATCCTGCACAAATTTGGCTGCACCATGTCCAAATTCGTCCGTTCGAATCGTGGGGTGGCTCGTTCGGGTCGTGGGGTGGCTCGTTCGATTCGGGTTGACGAGCCCGGAAAGCTTCATGAGCTGCCCTCCCGGCGGGGTCTATGACGTTTTTTTTGGGACAATTTCACACCATCCACCACTGGCTCCAAATCGGTCGGGTTTCGATTTTTCCGGTCGGGTTTCGATTTTTCCGGTCGAAATTCCCTTGCGAATTTGGTGGTGCGCGTATCGTATTCGCCTTCTCCTACTCAATCCACCTATCAATTTTCATAGTTCCAGGATGCCTGTAACCCTGTTTTTCAAAAACAGATTCAAAACCCGATTTTGAGTCCATTTGATGGACTTTTGAAAATCTGTGAATCCGTATATTTACTCCTGCCTTTCGAGACCCACGACCCCTAAATTTTCCTTAATATGGTCCCGCGAGGTCGTCTGAGGTCTCGTTCAACCGGTAATCGCGGCGCGGTCACGGCGTCCGGGGCGCTTCCTCCTAATTGTTCCCTGGCTTCCGGTATGACGTCACCCTTTCCGGCTCGGCCTGAAATTTCAAAATGGCGTAGTGTCCGTTTCCCTCCCTTGGGTCCCTACCGCCATCCGTCACGTCATCACTTCTGGCTTGGCCGAAATTTAATTTGGCTTAAACGGGCCAATATGGGGTCCATCACGACGCGGTTATCGCGTGGGTGTTCATTTTTTCCGCCTAGGTCTCTAACGCCCGTCATGACGTCATCTTGTTTTAGTTCAGTCATTTCCCCAAATGTGACATGTGCTCGGAATCCTTCCCAATTTCGATCATTTCGGTTGGAATTTTCGCGCGATTTCGGTGCCCATTTCCGAAATCGATGACGTCATCTCTGACGTCATTTTTGTTCCCAATTGTTTCCCGTCGCTCCCGTCGCCGCCCATCTGCCATTTTCAAAATGGCCTTTTCCCAATTTTTTCCCGCCTTTTTCATCTTCTTGTTCTTCTGTGTGCATGCAATGATATTTCGCCTCTCTCTCTCGCCATATTTTATTTGTTTCCTTTCCACTTCTTATTTTTCTTCTATTTCATTTTTTCGTTTTTCCCATTTCTTCTTCTTTCTTCCTGTCTTCTTGGTCTTTAAATTCCCCCGGATTGCTTCTTGGATAATCTGGCCCTCGTCCCTGCCTTCCACAAGCGTTATTTTTACCAGTGGGAGTTCCTTGCCTATTTTTAATTCTGAATTCGTTACGTTACAAATACGTAACGGAAACCGCGCCCAACGGTCGCGCCTATAGAACGCCTTGGCCAACCATAAACCACCTAAAAGTCGGCGGTTTACGGATTGAATCATTAATTATTATTTCGGACTTCGGTGGGAAAACTAAGTCGTCTTTGCAGGAAACTAGTCGCCGAAATGAGCTTTTTTCGACTACTAGTTTACATAAGGCTTTTTCTTTTTCTACACACGTGGTGTGCAATGAAGTTTATAATGTTCCTATTAGTCTGTTTCCAGTATTGGGATAAAAATGTGGCGTTGACCTAGAGATTGTTTCAATTTTTTCAATTCCCGCCATTATCCGTTCACATAGTAGCCTCCACGGAGGTATTGTGACTTCGCTAACCCAATACCCACGTGACGGGTGACTCTGCTTCCTGTCACAACCTCCCTTAGTTTTTTTTTATTCACTTCCGGGTGGAAATCCGAGGCGAATATGGTGTTCCCTCTTTTACCGCAAAGGTAGCATTCCCTTATGGTTCCCGTGCATTCTGCTCTCGTGTACTCCCTAAATCAACATGTCGGGCACCTGTTGGGCTCTTCTCCACGGATCTATCTGTCCTGTCTTGTTCGGTCAGTCCACCTTGGGCTCGGGCGCCCTCCTTCTGATTTGTTTCTCATATTGTGCGATCTTTTTGCGTGGCGTGACATTCTCTATCTTGTACTGCCCCGTTGCTAAGTATGTCTTCTATTCTTCGTACACCGTCCTCCACCTTACTAACTCGGTCTTCGTTCGACTTCTGCCAATTTTTTACTGACTTTGCAAATTCCATCTGAATCTTTCCTTGTTGTTGTTTCATCTGTATCATCCTTTCCATTATGTCCGGTTCCGGCTTCCTCTCCTTCTTCTTCATCTGTAAAACCATGGCTTCTTATCTCTTCCTTTGTCCCATCACTTCATTGAACTCTTGGCTATCCAAATATTTCGCCATTGCCTCCATCCTTTTCTGTATCGTGTTCTCTGTTACTGTAGCTCTGTATGTTCTAGCCAAGCTGAAATATTCCTGGCACATGACCTGCTTCCACCTGGTTCGCACCAGTCCGTTTCTTTCTTCCGGAAAGGTGGTAATTTTTCGGCAATGGTGTGCGGTCGTTATTTGAAGTCTAAGTTCGTTCACTCTTTGGTTGTCATTTTGGTTTATTCGGAGCATTTTTCTAATCGCCTTCTCCATCTCGTCTGACTTCTGGTGTCGCGTCAACTTCTTTCTTCCTGCGTCCCTTTGGAACCATTCACTCAAATAAGAAAGAAAGATTATTGACTTTTCCTCCTCCTGGATTAATTCATTTTTTCCGGTTAAGAATTTCTTTATATTCTGCCCGAAGTGTTCGATTACTTCTTTGGCTTCCAGTAGCCCGTCTTCCAGCGCTTCTATGTCCGTCTTCAACAGCAACCCAATTTGTTGGTGCCCCTTATAACGCGACAAATCCCGGATATCATTATAAAAATCGTAGGATGAAACCGATGTTCACAAGCCATTTTCATACCAATACAAGTACGCGGGTTATTTGTCGGTTATAGTCCTTAATTACCCCCTAAGCTAGTTTCCCACGGTCTTATACACGCTTTTGTTTTCAACTAAGACCAATCGCGGTTCCCTTTTCCTCGTTGTCTTCGTGAGTTGATGGTAATTAATCACAGGACCCCAATTTATAATACCCAATTACCTTTATATCTTCGCATTCGTTATTATTCTCTTCGTTGTATTTCAGTACTCTTCGTTCCTCTTCTTTTCTACCTTTTCTATACTGCTTCCTCTACCTCTATTTACACTTTCGTGTATAATATTGGAAAAATGAATAAAACAACATGGTCCGGAGGTGGTTATATAGGGTCTTCAAAATTTGCTCATTTTATTATTTAATTTTTTCAATCCCATGGATCACGGGCGCCACCTCAGTCTTTTTTCATTTTTTGTGTCGTTTGGCCAATCCAATTACCACTCCAGTTGGCTTTTCCAACCTTCTGTGGCTCTTGGTTAGCCCGTGGTGGCCGCCCATTAATCCCTATACATTCCCTGGCCACTTCCCGTTCCATTTTTCTATATAAACCACTTTGCCTATATTTATTTAGGGTGTCCAAATTAGACACCAGATTGCAATAGAAAATGTTTCCTCGAAATATTTTAGTTTTTTACAAAAATATAGGCACACGATATAAATATACAAGAATAATTTTTTTTACAAAAATAAAGTTATATACAATATTTACAGTAGAAACCTGAAAATGTTTTCCTTCTGCTTTCTTGTCCTCCCGATCGTCCTTTTCCATCCATCCATTCGTCCGTACGTGCCAACACAAAACTATATCGATATTGTATAATGAACTCACTCACTAATTACCCCCTTCGAATATCGTCATTAACAAACACCCACAATGTATAGACCGTAGCGGAAATTCTCATAGGATATAGACTTCACTTTATGGATAATCGTTGTCTATATCCCAAATTCAACCCACCTAACTAAAAGTGTAACAGCCATCAAATGTGATTTCGTGAAGTATGTCGGATTGGCT